>PDUQ01000060.1:0-19861 GCA_002994785.1 Heterobasidion parviporum
TTCTTGATCACAGAAGCCTACCCTAAACCATTGTGCCTGATCGATTCGTTGATCCTTTCTATTGTTAGTACACAGGTCTCCCATTCGACAGAACCATCGTTCCTGACCCTGTTCCTGGTACCTCGATTACCGATCACGATCGTTTACCTCGGTACCTTAAGAAGCACGACCTTCTGTCGATCCTGCCCTAAACTTACTTACAGTATATATGAACGAGCAAGACTGGAGTCCTTAGCTCGTTCACCTTTGTTAAACGTACCGTTCTTACTTGACCTCTGGTACTAGCCATACTCTGCTACACCTTGCGCTTTGCCTATAGGCCAGCCTCGGTTGTCAATAGAACTACGTTATCATATCGGTTTGACGAGTGTCTCTCTATCTATCATCGCTCTCAACCGCTCAGTCATCGTCTCGACACTGGCACCTTCTACACAGGCTTAGCAGTGTTCTACCTCGACTTTAGCGGACAGCACATCTACTGCAACCCAACCGCACCAGGTCGTACCCTCACATCTGTGGAACGACCTTTGTGTCTGTTTGGAGTCCAAGTACTATCACGAAGCCCTCGTACATCCAGAGTTACGCACCAAGTTAGCCGCTGGTGTATTCATCGGACGCACGTGGGTATATCACGTCCCTCAGTGACTTAGGAGCCTCGCAACACATCACGTGTGAAGACCGGGTCTTAACACTTGAACGAGCTCACCTGCCCCTACCTCACTCTGGACCGACTCCCTCCCTCGCATACAGAGATCAACGGAGCCATCACCTTCCATTTACACGAAGGAGATTTGCACCGATCACACACCCTCTCCATTACCCTTGTAGCAGAACCACCCGAGGTTATTAACGACGCGTTAAACGAAATCACCAACGGTTTGTTCAGACCGCTACTTCACCAACCTCCATATCGACAGTTACTCGAAAGAGACGGATACGTCGTATTCCCGTCTCTATCCGGATCACACCAAGCTACTCAAACCTCGTCTCGCCAACGAGGAATGAACGTAGCCAAGACCCCGGAACCGGAACCTCCGGACGGAATCATTCCATTACCCAGCATCCCACAAAGACTCCTACGGATGACCCAAAAGGACGGGCTGGCAACGTACACACGAGCCTTCGAGAAGGTCGCCATCCTAGCCAGAGCGGACGATCAAACGAAGAAGGCATGCTACCTGAGGGACTCAAGAAAACTCGCCGTGCGAGTCCTCCAGGAAGGGATACCAGATCGATTCAAGACCTGGTAATCCGAACAAAGAAGCACGCGGAGTCAATGGAAGCAGAAGAAGAGCAAAGCCTTCCAGGAACCCTATGAACCAATCCTACCGTCGCCTGGCAAAAAGAAGAGAAGACGCGAAGGTACTGACAACTATTGCTACCGTTGCAGTGACACAGGACACTGGGCAAAGGGACTGCCCAAGGAACAAGAAACCGAAGAAGACCTTGAAAGAAGGAATGCGCGGAAGAACCCCGAGCGGAACCGATACCAAGAAGAAGGCTCGCCAAAGCCTCGGAGATTCAGAATCTCTGGAACGGTTCTCGGATAGGCGCCAGCCAACGCCTATTCCAACCAGCAATCGGTTCTCGCCAATCGCAGATCTATGCGAGGAGATCGAAGAAGAAGTCGAACCACTCTTGATATCTTCGATCTCCCAGATCCAGACAGGCGCACCATCACTTCGGATCGAGATCGATCTCATAGGAAGAAATCGATCGAAACGAACCTCCGCACTAATCGACAGCGGAGCAACCGGCAACTTCATTAATCGCCGGTTTGTAGAGGAGCACAGCGTTGCAACCATCCCCACAGGACCCATCCCGGTCAACCATGTAGGAGGGGAACCTCTAGGAAATAGGCCCATCACAGCAAGGGCAGATCTAGGTATCCGCATCCCCGGAGAGGATAGCGGAACACATCAAGAACGGACCTCACTATTTGTCACGGACATAGGAAAGGAGGACGTTATTCTAGGAACCGACTGGTTGTTGAAGCACAACCCAGAAGTCGACTGGCACGCCTACGGGGTGCACCTTACGAGATGCCCACCCTCCTGCCTAATACAAGGAGGGCCGGTGAAGGCTAGAAGAGCCTACAAGAAGAAAACAGGAACCGGATTCCCCACCCTCGAGGAAAATAGGGTAGAGACAGAGGGCTACCAACGGGACTATGCCATCCCACCACAGAAGACGGGAATACCAAGGAAAGGCCGGAAAGCGGGAAACACTACAGTACCGCATCCGCGGGCAATGCCTAAAAGTCCGGGGTTCGCAACCCGAAGGCTGAATGCGCACCTTCATGCCCGAGCTAGACGTATGGACGATCCTACGTGGGCCGAGGAAGATGCAACAGAGGACGGTGGCGACTACCACGCGCTCTCCTCTACGAACCTGGACGAAGATGGAGTATACCTCGTCAGGTATTTGGAAACGGGAGCTCTAGAAGCACTGGAATTATACAACGACTCCGAAGAAGGAGTAGATATCCACAGAGCCGAAACCCAGGAAATGCCGCGCCCTAACAAGAGAGCGCGCGAAGAATTTAGGAAAAAGTCGCAGCCATGGGGCAAGCGCGAAGACCCGATCGGGCCGGAAGCGAAAGGCGCTACTGGAAAACAGACCAAGCATACTAACTCACAGCGCTTAGCGGAAGAAGCCGCAAAAGGAAAGCCGGAGTTATCATTCGAGGAAATCGTGCCAAAGGAATACTGGGACTATAAAGAAGTATTCACCGGACGACCTAAAGGACAGCTCCCACCGAAAAGACCGTGGGACCATCACATCGACATCAAGGAGGGCAAAGAGCATTCGCTACGCCCCAAACTCTATAGCTTGAGCCCTGCGGAACAGGTCGAACTCAAGACGTTTATAGACGAAAATCTGGCCAAAGGATTTATTAGGGAATCAAAATCGCATATGGCGTCGCCCTTCTTCTTTATCAAGAAGAAGAACGGAAAATTACGGCCAGTCATGGATTATCGCCGGTTAAACGAAATAACCATAAAGAACAAGTACCCCTTGCCGATAATCCAGGAACTTCTAGACCTATTGAAAGACGCGGAATACCTTTCACTCATGGACGTCGATACAGGATTTAACAATGTTCTAGTGGACGAAAAGGACGTCCACAAAGCGGCATTCCTAACGAACCTAGGAATGTACGAACCCCTCGTCATGTACTTCGGACTAACGAATTCGCCGGCCACCTTTCAAACAATGATGAACTCGCTCTTCAAAGACCTCATCTACGCCGGGAAGGTCGCAATCTACATGGACGACATCTTGGTATTTACCAAGACTATGGAAGAACATATCCGATCGTACGGAAGGTCCTTCAAATCCTGAAGGACAACGACCTCTACCTACAACCACCGAAATGCCATTTCCACAAGAAGAAACTGACGTACCTCGGATACGTCATCTCGCATGGACACCTGGAAATGGACCCAGTCAAGGTAGAGGAATCGCACAGTGGCCAGTGCCCACTCGCGTCAAGGAAGTACAGTCCTTCCTTGGGTTCTGCAATTTTTATCGCAGATTTATCAAGGATTACTCGAAAGTAGCGCGACCGCTATTCGAGTTAACACAGAAAGAACACGCCTGGGATTGGACCCCAGGATGCGAGCAGGCCTTCCAACAGCTTAGGAAGGCATTCACCGAGTCACCTGTACTAATAATGCCTGATACAGATCAGCCATTCCGCATCGAATGCGATGCCTCGGATTTTGCTACAGGTGCAGTACTCTCGCAACAGGCCAAGGACGGCAAGTGGCACCCATGTGCCTACATCTCGAAGTCCCTCGCACCCGCAGAACGGAACTACCCAATATACGACAAAGAACTATTGGCAGTAGTAAGATCGTTCGAAGCGTGGAGACATTACTTGGAAGGCGCCACACACCCGGTCGACGTCTGGACCGATCACAAGAATCTGGAATGGTTCAGGACATCACAGAAACTAAATCGTCGACAAGCCAGGTGGTCGCTTTATTTGTCACGCTTCGACTACCAGTTAACACACAAGGCGGGGACCACGAATAAATCGGACGGTCTGTCTCGGAGGCCAGACCATAAAAAGGGGGTGGAATTAGACAATTCGGGAGAAGTTCTACTGGGGCCGGAAATTTTCAATAAAACAGCCCAGCCAGACTCCCGGACCCCCTTCACAGAAGCAACGAACCTCCGATCTGTCCATATTGGCGCAACAGATCGGATAGAACCTCTCGATCCACACAAGATCTTCCACCTTAGGGCAACGGGAAGAACGGCGGTCACCATGATCGAGACGGAGTTAAAGGACCGCATCATAGCAGGAAACAAGGAAGACCCTTGGCTATTGGATATACTGAAGCAAGTCAATGAACTCGGACCAAGATCCCTCAAGAAAGGCTTGCAGGAATGGAACGAAGAGGACGGCTTGGTACTTCACAGAGGAAAGGTTTACGTACCGTCAAACGAAGAACTCAGAAGGGACATCATCAGGCGACATCACGATAACCGAACAGCGGGACACCCAGGAGTCAGAGGAACCCTGGCGTCAGTCGGTCAAGACTATACTTGGCCCGGTATATCTAACACGATACAGCAATACGTGGAAGGATGCGCAATATGTCAATCGACAAAGAACGACACTCATCCGACGATGGTGCCGTTACAGCCTACGGAGATACCGGACCGACCATTCGGAACAATCACTATGGATTTTATCACAGATCTCCCGGAGTCAAATGGATATGACTCATTACACGTGGTCACGGATCGCCTAACGAAGGCGGCGATCATTACTCCTTGCAAGAAGACGATCGATTCCGACGGAACGGCCAAATTATTATTAGATCACACATGGAGACGGTACGGACTACCGGACAAGATAATTTCGGACCGCGGAACACAGTTTGCGTCTAAAGTAGCTCAAGCGCTACTAGGAGAATTAGGAATCAAGTCATCGCTCAGCACGGCATACCACCCACAGACGGATGGAGCAACGGAGCGGATGAATCAGGAACTGGAGCAATACCTAAGAGCATTTTGCAGCTCCACACAGGACGACTGGGCCGATCTAATCCCTTATGCGGAATATGCCCACAACTCGCACCAGCACTCGGCGACAAAGATCTCGCCGTTTGAACTCCTCCATGGATATCAACCAAGAGCCTACCCCGCTATTGTCGGTAACACGAATGTACCGACCGCAGATAAACGCCTGGGACTATTGAAGAAGGCACAAGAAGAAGCGCGGGCTAGCTTGGAAATAGCAGCAGAATCCATGAGGACACAGCACGACAAGTTTGGGGTAGAACTTCCCCCATTCAAGATAGGTGATCAAGTATGGCTCGACGCCAAGAATATACGCACGGATCACCCCTCGGAGAAGTTAAGACCTAAGCGGTTCGGACCGCTAAAGATTTTGGACACCATAGGAACGGTTAACTATCGCCTGGAACTACCGAAGAGCTGGAAGATCCACAACGTCTTCCATGCATCGCGATTAACCATGTACAAGGAGAACACCACTCACGGTCCAAATTACCTGAAACCTCCACCCGACCTCATCGAAGGACAGGAAGAATTCGAGGTCGAAAAGATTATAGCATCGCGTCGCCACGGACGTTGGAAGACCCTACAATACCTAGTCAAATGGAAGGGGTACCCGGAATCCGACAACTCATGGGAACCGGCGGACGCAGTCAAGAATGCTAAGGAAGAAGTCAATGCCTTCCACAGGAAATACCCACTAGCAGTCCGAGGCATGAAGCCGTCTACTCGGGAATTACAACTCGCACTCGACAGGAACCTCAAACGGAAATGTGCGACAGACAAATTCGGCTGATGAAGACCTCGGCAGGAAAGAAGCTACTGGACAAAGGATTAACTATTAAACAAGCAGAAACCGCGATACAAGACGAACTTGCGCGGAGGAAGTTAATCACTCACCCTATAGGGAAGAAACTATTAGCCATGGGAGCAACAGTCGCACACATCCGATCAGCAGTTGCGGATGAAGAATACAGGCGCAGGCTCAAAACAACGAAACTAGGAAGACGGCTCCTGCGGCAGGATTTACCCCTGCAGAAATCAAGAAGGCACTCAGTAAACCGTTGTTACCTAGCGGACAGATTCGAATGAATCAACAAAGGCAGAATAACCTCCATCGACAGGAGATGGACATCACCCGCGACTCGGACAGTCAAAGGAAGAACATGCGGAAGAATAAATTCGGAAGCGCTCGGGAACAGAAGGTGGCCCCTTCTTTATCCTCTCGCACATCGACATATTCTCCCTCATCCAAGCCGAAGAAATCCCAACAATCTACATGGGCCAGGAAGAATGCGGCCGACTCAACGTCGAACTGGAGATACCGCGCAGTTAAAGACCTGGAGAGACAAATGACCAAGGGGCTTGCTTGGAAGAAGGACTCGCTTCGCCAAAATGCCGACGAAGAACACGACTCAGAAGACGGCTCGGTATTCACACCGGAACCAGAAGATCTGTCTTATCAATATGCCGATGAAGACTATATGAACACAGGCTCGGATTACTCGCCGGACGGAGAAGAATTCCATGATGCCATGGACCTGGACAGCATTGAAGCAGAAGAAGAAGAGGACTGGAGAACACACCTAGAAACAGTCGAGAAGAAGAGGAAGACGAATACTCGGAAATGTCTACCTCCCCGACCCTTACACTCCTCCCTCTGCGCTCACGGAACCAATGCTCGAAACACCACAGACTCCCTACGCGGACAATCGTTGGAACAAAGAAGCACCCGTAACTGCATACGGCAGCGGCGCTTGGAGAATGTCGGCAAAGACCATCGATCAGACGAGGAACACCTCCTCGTACACCCGACACACCCTCCGACGAAGACATACCGATCACCTCCGATAGAGAGGAAGAATACATCGAGAAATCCAAGATGGCCGAAACTTAGAAGACTTCAATAGAAGACGCCCGAGACAACTACCGGGCTCCATGGATATTGACAGTCTCAGCATACAGAACGGCCAGTGCTATCTATCGAGATACCACACGAAACGGATTACCCCACCCCTCACTCCACAGCGGACGACACTTCACAGACGAAGTTCCCGGAGAAGAACCACACCGACAAGCGAATTACTTTGGAAAGACTCCGACACCACGGACGCAGAAGATGATCTTGGCCGATCACCTATCAACGAAGACCCAATGGAAGTCGATGACGATCTCGACCGATCGCCTATCGCGGAGTTGGAAACAGAAATATCCCGAGAGGAACAGCGGTGGCAAGAGATTCAAACCCAGCAGATTGGCCAAGCAGGACCAAACGAAGCATCGCCTATAATAGACGACCAGACCACTGGAATCTCCCCACTTTCCCCGACCATCCTCTACTCGCACCACCACCACTGCAAGGCAGCAGTGGTACTTAACCCAGAATTGTGGAAACCCTTGGACCTTTCTACAAGCCGCCAAGGAAGAATGCCTGGTGAACGGGACCCTCGCGTTGCAATATACAACGCAGTCAAGGTCATGATGGAGCTCGCTTTACGCGCTCTACACGACATCGACGGTATGCTCACACTCCGTCGTCGGAACCATCCCCTGCACCATTTCAAGAACCTTCGGACACATCGTCCTCACCGTCATTACCTGGACTACCCGTCCCCCTATGAATCGCCCTTCCACACCGACTAGACGCTAGTCAGACCAACGTCCCGGTCCACATTCGTTCCAACCCATGCCTTTCCATTCGCCTGACTCACGACCAGTCAATCCTACTCTGATATTCACGCGACACTACCCGACTTCTGCCTTGGCCTGCATACAGCTCAACCGACCATCGTTACCCATTGCGCTATATGCAAGGCCGAGGTTAGAAAGGGGGTGGTGTTAAGAGCCGACTCATAACACATGGCATATGATTACAAATCATATGACGCGTGGTCTATGACCAACGGATATGACCAATACCCGGTGACCGACCCCTTGCCTTCACCAACAGACATTGAGTTCTATTTCTATTCTTATCTTCTTCTGATCAACGATCGACTTGACATCATTGATATGACCGTTACCCCGCGCTTCTTGATCATAGAAGCCTACCCTAAACCATTGTGCCTGATCGATTGTTGATCCCTTTCTATTGTTAGTACACAGGTCTCCCATTCGACAGAACCATCGTTCCTGACCCTGTTCCTGGTACCTCGATTACCGATCACGATCGTTTACCTCGGTACCTTAAGAAGCACAGACCTTCTGTCGATCCTGCCCTATACTTACTTACAGTATATATAGAACGAGCCTAATGACTGGAGTCCTTAGCTCGTTCACCTTTGTTAAACGTACCCGTTCTTACTTGACCTCTGGTACTAGCCATACCTTTGCTACACCTTGCGCTTTGCCTATAGGCCAGCCTCGGTTGTCAATAGAACTATCGTTATCATACATCGGTTTGACGAGTGTCTCGTCTCTATTCTATCATCGCTCTCAACCATTCAGTCGTCGTCTCAACACTGGCAGCCTTCTACACAGGCTTAGCAGTGTTCTACCTCGACTTCAGTGGACAGCACATCTACTGCAACCCGAACCCGCACCAGGTCGTACCCTCACATCTGTGGAACGACCTTTGTGTCTGTTTGGAGTCCAAATACTATCACGAAGCCCTCGTACATCCAGAGTTACGCACCAAGTTAGCCGCTGGCGTATTCATCGGACGCACGTGGATCTATCACGTCCCTCAGTGACTTAGGAGCCTCGCGACACATCACATGTGAAGACCAGGTCTTAATAGACAGTAGTTTGTTGCAGCATCCGACACTTGTTGCAGGGTATGACAGTGCATTGTTGCAGCGTCCGACACTTGTTGCAGGGTGCAACAGTGCATTGTCGCAGCATCTGATACTTGTTGCAGGGTGTGATAGTGCGTTGTTGCAGCATCTGACACTTGTCTTAGGGTGCAACAGGAGTTTTTCACAGCATCCAACACTTGTCACAGGGTACAACAGTGTGTTGTTGCAGCATCTGACACTTGTCCCAGAGTGCAACAGTGTGTTGTCATAGTAGTTAACAGATTATTGGAGCATGAGACAATAAGCATAGCTTACTATATATATGTTCTTTCATTTTTAGACTTCACACTTTGACAATCCATATTTTTCCAAGACTAGAGGCCATTATCATGAATTTAGCTCTGGGCCAGCTCTTGCATTGCATTGATAATTTGCAATTTCTAGTACCATTCCTACTTGTCACTTTTCCAGTTTTCTTCATGCTAGTTCTCTTTCTATTTACAATCAACTATTTTTTTAAAAGTCACTCTATAGCAAGATGGCCTTTATTGAAGGTCATCTTGGTTAAGATCAGTTAATAGATATTGGGGATGAAAATGGCTATTTGGCATGTACAATTGGTTCCAGGTAGTGCCCAAAGGGCTGTGTAATGAATACTGAATTAATCACTGATTTAAATGGTATTATTTGTGATTTTTCATGTGTGACAAAAATCCCATGACATAAGAGTTAAAGATTATCCACAGTTTTATCCTAGGATTTATAGTAGGACAAACTTAAACACAATGTCTGAGCTTAAACTTAAAGTTATGTTACAGTTTTATCCCGAGATGAAACCTTAGATAAAGTTTAAATTTTTGTTTTGGTAATTTCCATGGATAAGCCCAAACAAAAACTTTATTTATATTCACGGTTTTATCCATGGTTTATCCTAGGAAAGCTCGTGCAGTGCATGCAGTGTCTGGCTTGCAGAGATGATAAATCCCCTAATGGCAAGCAATTAAGGCATAGGTTCCACGATAGAGTATACGTAAAAGACAGTGGCATCCAGTAAGCGAACCATCAACCCTTGGGGCGCATTTCCAGCATTGACCTGTATTAAGCAGAGATATCCCCTTCAAATTCTGCTAAAGATCCTTTAAGCTGTTCCACAGCCAAGGTGACTCCAAGTGCATTGCGCCCCCATGCGCTTGAACCTCTGATGCCATATTGTGGTTGAATTTTTAGGGTGAGGAAGGGTGTAAGCAGTGTGTAAGCCTGACCATCACTTGTCGGCTTCTAATTGTGGCCACATACCCATTTTGGCTACATATCTACCTTATACGTACCTACTACTCCTCGCTTCCCTTTTCTCTCTCGATGCTCGTACTTACATGCCCCGCTCCCAAACTTACTTCTCCCTTCATCTACAGGAAGATTACATACACATCTTGGGCTGCACCTTAAAAGGGCCCCAAACCTTTCCTCTCGTTCTCTCTCTCTCTTTCCCCTGTTTTCCTACTCTTGATAAAACCTGACATCAGACCTGTCATGAGCGTCTGGTGTCACAACGCCTTTCCAACTGCATAGTACCTTATCAAGTTTGGATGCAGACTATGGGCAGACACACACCCCCAAAACGAGGCAGTTAGATGGCCACGGACTCAACTGTTCCACTCAAGACTCTTATAAGTATCCCCCTTTTTGTTTTCCCATCTCTCCTCAACTCATTCCCATCAATGAATTGCTTGCACTTTCTTACTGCCACCTCTCGTGCACTCTTACTACTACTTCTCGTGAACTGTTCTCTTCCACTATGGATCTAAACAAGAGTGAGTGATGTCTGTTGTTCCCCTTTGTTATGAGTGCTGATTGTTTCCCTCAGATATTGTTGACATGACCAATGAGGAGCTCACTGCCCTTGGTTTCATGGGTGAAAGTGAGCCCTTTTGTCATTACAAACATCTATCCCTCACTCATTTTACTCTTCAACCCTGTAGATGTTCCTGCTGGTGTCAAACATATTGTCGACGCAGTGAAAGCTGACCCTGTGAACCTTGGCAGTAAGTCTTTCTACGTTCTTTCTGTACCTTTCATCTCCCATTTACTTACATGTTCTGCCATTTTCAGGCATGACCTGCTTTGAGGTTAAGTGCCTCAGGCACGATGCTGCCAAGGCTGCCCGACAAGACAATGCGACTGATCAGCCCCACTCTCCTACTTCTCCTACCTCTTCTACCTCTCCCACCCTCACTGTCTTCTCACAGCTCAGCACCAACTTGGATGCCCACACCATCATCGCCCCTGACTTAATCTCCAAGTATGAGATGAACTTCTACTACCACGGCATCTCAGACAACCCTCCTAAGCTCTTATGGTGTTCCGATCTCAAGTCCAACCCTTTCCCTATCCCCCTGTAGGCACCAACTTCTATAAGATCCCTAAGAAGACTCCCCAGGGTGTCTTCAACACACCGCTTAATAATGTGTGGGACTCCACCGTTGCTCCTCAGATCCTAGAGTTGATGAAGGCCCACAGCCTCAAGTACTCCGTACTGAAGACAGCTAAGTTCTCAATCATCAAGGACAGCAAGAAGGAGAGACTTGGTCCCATTGTTATCTGGATTGCTGTTTGTCCCAACACCACCAATGCCAGGGCCATTTGTGATGCCACTCCAGACATTCTCGACATCCTCACTCGCACCCAGATCACCAGTGTCATTGTGAAGTGGTATGAGGGGTCCGCCTAGATGGTCCACCTTTATGGTTATTCCCACTCCAAAAATGGCCTACCCTACAAAATTCAGGGTGTGCATACCCTATGTGGAAGCAGGTTCTGGGACAGGATGAGCTCTTCAATGTTATTTCTTCTCAAGTTATGAATCTTCCTCTGAGACCCTCTAAAGCAGGGTGTCACAGGAGAGTTTTCCTCACTGCAAGTGCAGGAATGGTTTTCAGGCCATGATCAGTATCTTAAAATTAATGATAAATCCCAATGGCTGTTTTTTGAATGTATTATTGTGCTTTGTCAAGGGGACTTGAAGATATGTGGCAAGGATGAATATGGTGAGAAACAGAGAAGATTCTCACTTTCCTATCATATTACATGCCCTATGGCTAAAGCGCTGCTTTTCAAGGATACCTCACAGTCATATGAATCGACTGTGAGCACTTTTCTAATATTTGAATCAGGGGATGATTTGATACAAATTGTTCAATGTTTTTTAAGGAAGAAAAGAAGGAGGAACTATGTGACTGCAGTATGTGATGACTGTGTTCTCAATTGGGAACTCACTGGTCACTATGGTTATTCCCACTCCAAAAATGGCCTTCGTTGCACATTACCACTGCTTTGCTTTTCTTTCAAAGTGACCCCTCCTGCAAAATTCAGGGTGGGTAGACCCTATGTGGAAGCAGGGTTGTGGCCCCTTCATGACCTATCTCAGACTGCACCTCTCGCTTCCATCACTATAGATGATATTCCTCAAGCAACACTATCCCTCAGTGAGGAATCCCAAGTTCAGTTGATATTGTATAGTGGTGTTAGGCACTTCATGGCACACCACAATTAATTTTATTTTTCTTCCACAACCACATTTTTGGACTCAGAAAAGATGGGTTTAGAACAAATCTACCATCTCAAGGTACAGGAAAAAGTCTAACCCTAATTCTAAAAAACAGCAAAAATCACCTTGGAGGTGCAACATCTTTGTGACCCCAAAATTTTATTTCAAGTGCAATGTGGCCTCCTTGGCCTCAAGCTCTTTATTTGCAGTGTCCAAATCCTTCTGCAAAACACTACAGTGTGAACTATATTTTTTGACTGCATACTCAGTAGCAAACCCAGTAGCATCCAAATTGTAGGCACTCATATACCATTGTGCTCAACAAAAGAATTGTCATATGGTAATGAGAGGGCATGCCATAAGAGCTTCCCTGAGCAGAAGCTTTGTGGCTTGAAAATTACCGTTTAAGCATTCACAAAAGTTAAGTAGTCCATAATTTATGTAGCTAGGCAACAACAGATATTAAAGAAATGAATTTGAATATTTGCTACTGCTATCACACATCACGTGATGTGACAAGCGGCAAAATTTCTGAGGACCAGTTCCCACTAAGAATTTTTGAGAATTTTCGAAAAGTGTTCTGACCATTTGAAAGTGTTCATATTCAAGGCCCTTTCTGTACATTATCAAGGCCAGATAACCAGTTTTGAAGGAGCCTTAGGCATCCTCATTTTACGCTGCAGACTTGTCACAAAGTGGCTAACACTACCATACATCCTGGTCCAATTCAAAAAATAATTTTGCTGCAGATGGTGAAAGAACTCATGAGCTAGTTTCTGTAGAAGTGAATGAGGATCGAGACCTGCTGTTGGTAGTGGTTGATCCAGTGCTGTGATGCATATGAAGCCAGAGCCTTATCTTTGTCCTGTTTTATCTTGTCTCCGTTGAGTCCATCTATGTTGAATCACATCAAATATGCAAGGCATGTCATTGTAATCGACCTGTGGGCCAGTTGGGCATTGAGACTATAAAACGAAGCTTAACCTGTCTGAATCCTTTGAGAGAACAGGTACTCTTTGACAGAGAAGTGCAACAATCAAATCAGGCTACCAGTGTGTCTCGAGGGAATACAAGGTGCCACCGCTTAGATTGCAAAGCATTGGCAGCACCTGGAATAGATAACAGAGAGACCAAACTCCCACATATTGAGAGCACCTCCAACAGATCTCACATGCAGTTTCCGGAGTCATAATGTGCCTCCCCCTCCGAATTTATAGCGACTGTGACAACCTCAGCGAGTTCACCAAGCATCATCAGACGAGTTGAGAAACATAGAAACTCCAAGATTCTCTGGATCTTGCCTTGGTAGGTGTTACAAATCTGCTTACGTACTGTACTTTTACCACGGTCTTCATAAGGACACATAGGACCTTTCTCAAGTCTCTACCTCGTGTTCCTGTCCCACTGATACTTGGTCCGTGCTTTCACTCATGTATATAAATAGGCGCTGCGGCGCAGTAAGGATGCCTTAGGCTATCCACCTTTATCCAATCTAGGAACTGCTGTTCACAGTCTTCCTTGACTCAAGATATTGGTCTGATCAACCCCGACTTCAAATCACTCTCTTACATCATCCCCACTCCTGTGTTGTTGTTTGTTGTGGCTTAGGATCTCCTCGTCCCGAACAGCCGTTTGTGACATCTGGATAGCCTCTCTACACTTCCTACTCCACAAACACGCCTCTTCCATTTCTACTCTTCTAGCAGAACACCGGCTATTTACATACGGCGCTAGGCAGTCCCAAAAGACAAGCGTCCGTCGATCGTAATAGTTACTATACACTTCAGACGAACGATTGGGCAATACCACTTCACTGTGGGTTGCTTTAGGTTGTAGAATATCTCTATCTGGTAATCAACCCAGTGGAGGTACGACCGAAACAATTGCATCTGACGTTATATACGTATATACGGAAAGGCACGATACAAATACGTACACCAGGAAAAGCTGTTGTTGCCTTGACCCTCGAACCTTGATCAGGTCGAGACTAGCGCAGGCTTTTTGATCACCCACCACGACTTCCAAAGGAAAAGGAAGAGACATAGGGCGAGTTCCACACGGGACCGACTACTTTGAATATACGAAGACATACGTCCACCTAGGACAACTGATCAGACGCACGGAAAAAGGAAATTGGATATACACAGGAGGACCAGAAAGCGGGAAAACAGTAGAAGCCCCGCTTGTACCCTGGGAAGATAGAAAGACACCCATAAAAATAGTGTCACTACCACCCAGAAGAACCCCTATCACTCGAACCAATAAAAATCCCTAAAGAAGACATAACAGAAGGGATCATTCCAAAAGAAGCTGTATCACCGATAAACGAGGAAGACCCGGAACCACCCAGAAATCCCCCGACACCACCAAACGAAGAACCACCGACTCCCGGACCAAGCAGGAACCCACCAAACGAACCCCAAGGAGATCCCCCAGTAGGAACAGACCCACCTGAAGACGAGTCAGACGACGAAGACAATATGTCGGACAAACTCAATAAGCCAAAAGAATACGATGGCACCAGGACAAAGTATAGGGAATGGATCTACGGATGCCATATGTATATCGTGGCTAACCTGACGAAATTTGCAGATGACAAAAGCAAGACCCTCTTCATACTATCATACATGAGGGAAGGAACCACATCAATGTTCGCCCAACGGTATTATTACGACAGAGAACTTAGGACCTGGAAAACAGGGGAAACAAGACTCGTATGGGGAACATTCACGAACTTTCTGAAAGAACTCGCGAAAGCGTTCCAAGATGAAGGAACGGAACAGAAAGCACGGCAGAAACTGTTTACCATGAGAATGGGGAAAAGAACGGCAGACGACTTTGTTGCAGACTTCCAGATCACCGCGGCAGAAAGCGGATTTGATATGGAATCCACCGTCGACTATTTCCGCCGAGCCATACACCCGGAAATTCTCAAACAAATCTACAGGCTCCCGGATATGCCAATCACCGTCGCAGACTGGATCAAATACACTCAGCGATTCAACAACCAATGGAGAGAGCTCTAAAGCATAAAAAGCTCAATCCCAGTGGTACAATGAACCAACCCATTCCGCTACAACTCCTCCAATGCTCCATCCTCCATAAACAACTCTGTCGTCCCCATGGCCATCAATTCTGTACGCACTCCCCTCACCGACGCCGAAAGAGCTAGACTCTGTTTGGAGGGTGGGTGCTTTTACTGTCGACAGAAGGGACACATGGCCAATCAATGTCCCGCTAGGGATTCGTCTAGGGTACCTCAAGGGTCAACTCAATATGTTCAATCGAGTAACGGAAAAGTGGGGCACAACCCGACTCAGACTGGATCCTCGTTGGCCGGCAGAGGAGGAGGCAATGGCCGAGCATTCTCAGCGCGTGCTCAAGGCAGTGGCGAAGAAGCGACTCAGGGACAAAGTAGAAGCATGGCGACGACTAACCCATTCAGGGCTAGACTCGCAGCTCGGCAGACCCACTCATCCGAGGAGGATGCAGCTGTACGTTCGCAGGAGCCTGAGGTTAGCGGAGAAGAGATCGAGAGGTTTATAGGAAAGCTCAGGTGGGACGAACAAGAGGCCCTGTTACAGGCTCTTAGTAAGGAAAGCGGAAGGAAGGAATTGGACACACATTTTTAGTACGATCCGCATCATCGGTGTATGACGGATCTCTTCGCCCCTCTCGTGTAACAACATCTGTACGGCTGACCAAATCGAATCAAAAATCATCTATGCGCATAAACACACAGCTAAAACACGAAAGAGGAAACACCAAAGCTAAAGTACTAATCGATTCAGGAGCAGAAGGACTCCTCATCGACGAGCAATTCTGCCACGAAAAAGGAATAAAACTCAAAAAAATACGCACACCGATTCTCGTCTTCAACGTGGACGGGTCGGCTAACGAAGGAGGATTTATCACGGAAAAAGCATGTCTTCTAATGAGAATGACAAATACGGAAGGGGATTACCACAATGAGCAATATGAATTGCTAGTAACCAAACTTGGAGGAGAACACATTGTACTAGGAACAGACTGGTTGCACGAACACAACCCACAGATCAATTGGGTAAAAAACAACCTCACATTCTCATCATGCGCTACAACCTGCATCATCAGTCGACCAAGGATAACCATCACAGCCGACAAACTGAAACGTGCAGGAGGAAACAAAAGGGTCAACTACGTAAAAATAGAAGATGAACCAGAAGACCTCGAAAGCGAAGACAACTTCTCCGAATTCTACGAAGAATGGTATAACGAAGACCCGTTCGAACTAAACGATTCGGGAGAAGTTCAACTCCGATCAACTCACAGCAAATCCCAAGAACTGGCGGAAGCAGCAAATAAAGCCAAAGATGTACGAACAACGGAGGAAATAGTTCCCAAATACATTCTTAAACGCTTCGCCAAAATCTTCAGCCAAGAAGCATCTCAACGATTACCCAAACATAGCTCCTGGGATCACGCCATCAATATGAAACCAGGATGGGAACCAAAAGGCTGTAAACTATACCCACTGACGGAAATGGAAGAAGACAAACTATACGACATGTTACAAGAACACCTGAAAAGAGGAACCATTCGCGTATCAAAATCCCCACAAGCATCTCCATTCTTCTTTGTAAGCAAAAGGGAAGGAGATCTAAGGCCAGTCCAAGACTACCGACGACTGAACGAATGGACCATAAAAAACAAATACCCCTTACCTCTTATTGCTGATGTAATTCGGACCATCGCAAAGTCCGGTGCTAGAATATTCTCCAAACTCGACGTCAAATGGGGATACAACAACATCAGAACCAGAGAAGGCGACGAATGGAAAACGGCCTTCCTAACCAAGTACGGACTGTACGAATGTCTCGTCATGTTCTTTGGACTCTGCAACTCCCCGGCAATGTTCCAAACCATGATGAATACAATCTTCCACGACCTCATCGTTGCACAAGTAATAACGGTCTATATGGACGACATCCTAATATTCACCAAGACTATGGAAGAACATCGGCAAGTTACGGTCCGTGTCATGGAAATCTTGCTAGGGAACGACCTATTCCTCAAACCAACGAAGTGTACGTTCGAAGCTGACAAAGTCGAATATCTCGGCTTCATCATATCAGCCGACAACATCACAATGGACCCCGTTAAAGTACAAGGCATCTCCAATGGCCCGTACCAACCCCTGAAAGAAGTCATCGTTCCTGGGATTCGGCAACTTCTATCGCCGATTCATCCAAGATTTCGCAACCCTGGCCCGACCCCTCAACGATCTTACAAAGAAGGACACCCCTTTCGTCTGGACGAGCCTGTCATAACGCCTTTACGCTCTCCAACGTCGTTTACGACATCACCTGTTCTTATCTACCCCAACCATAAGAAACCTTTCCATCTTGAGACCGAGACCTCCGACTTCGCCTCTGGAGCCATTCTCTCCCAAGAAGTCCCTGGAGATGGCTGGCATCCAATCGCCTACCTCTCCAAGTCATTTAACTCCGCCGAACGCAATTACGACATCTTCGACAAGAACTCCTTGCGTTATCCACGCCCTCGACAATGGCGCGTTTACCTTGAAGGCGCCGCTGGCCATTTGAAATCTGGTCCGATCACAAGAACCTTCTTTATTTTCTCCTCCCGAACTCTCTCCGCCGACAAGCCCGCTGGTCGCTTTTATCCCGCTTCGATTTCACCCTTGTTCACAAACCGGCGTTACTCATCGTCCTGATGCTCTGTCCCGGCGTCCAGACCTTAAACGGGGTGAACACAGACAACACAAACCAAACATTGAACCCACAACTATTTGTCAAAAGTGCAACAGGACGAGGAACAATGAAATGCTAGATAAACAATAAGGCAAAACTAAAAGAAGTAACAGCACGCGACAAAGAAGTCACAGAAGCAATGGAAACATAAAAGCATCCGGACCTAGAGCACTAGCCAAAGGACTACAAAAATGGAACTTCGAAGATGAACTCATATGGCACCAAGGAAAATATACGTACCACAAGACGACGAACTAAACGACGGATAGTCAAATGTACCACGATTCCGTCGCCACCGGGCATCCAGGAAGATGGAAGACATATGTTCTAGTCTCCGACAACTTCTGGTGGCCTGGAATGTCCACCTTCGTCAAAGAATACGTAACAGGATGCGCAACGTGTCAAAACACAAAGAATCACACACCCTACACGTGTTCCCCTCACCAATGAAATACCAGAAGGACCATGGCAAACCGTCACGATGGACTTTATCACAGACTACCCAAGTCGGACCGTACGACTCCATACACGTAACAGTGGACAGAAGCACAAAAGGGTCGTGTACACACCATGTGCCAAAACCATAGATGCCGAAGGAACAGGACCTGTACATGAAAAACGTATAACGATACGGACTACCTAGGAAAATAATATCGGACAGAGGACCACAGTTGCCGCAAGGTTCACTAAGGAACTCTGGAAAAAACTAGGAGTAACCACGGCATTATCCACGGCTTACCACCCAGAAAAGAGGAGAAACAGAACGAGTCAACCAAGAACTCGAACAATACCTCCGCGCCTTCTGCAACTACGAACAACAACTGGCCCGAACTCCTCTCTTACCGAATTCGCACACAACATTCGAGAACATTCAGCAACACACTATCACCGTTCCAACTCATGTACGGATACAACCCGTCCTTCGCCCCAAATAGAAGCAAGGTCGGACATCCCAAACATAGAACGAAGACTAGAAGCGCTGGAAAGAATGAGAGAGACAAAGCCAGCTTAGAAGTAGCGCAGAACTGATGAAAAGGAAAACCGCGGAAAACGAGGTCACGCTAGAAGAAGGACAGAAGGTTTGGCTATCGGAAAAAACATTACCACCACACACCCAAAGACAAACTAGCCCCAAAACTGCATGGGCCATTCGAGATCGAAAAGAAATAGGACCCGTCACGTACAAATTAAAACTCCCGCCACATGGAAATCCACCCCGTATTCCATGCCTCACTAATAACACCATAAAGAAACAATCGCCCACGGACCTAACTTCGAACAACCACCACCTGACCTTATCGAAGGAAAAGAAGATACGAAGTGAAGAGATCCTGATAAGAGAAAACGAGGCCGAGGATATCAATACCTAGTGCACTGGAAAGGATATCCCAGCTCCTCGGACGAATGGATAACACGTGCAACCTGGGAAACGCCAAAGAGTTGGTAGAAGCATACGACACGACGCCCTGCCAATATACCCTAAGAGTACCTGACAAACATCGGACAAACAAATCCAAAACATATAAATCTCGAACTCGATCCTCTCAATCCCTCATCCATCGGACCAACCGCCTTCAACAATTCCTGTCTCATCTCACTCATCTACACCATGTCCTCCTCTGACCAAACCACCTCCTCCACCATCGTGTCCCATGCCCCGACGCTGGTCAATGCGTCCACCCAGACGACCCCTTCCCCTCCACCGAATCGGACGTATCGGAGAAAGGCAAGTACCTTGGACGACGGACGAAGAAAGGGCGCTGGATGAGGCAAACGAGCACATCGACAAGTAT
>PDUQ01000060.1:22437-123801 GCA_002994785.1 Heterobasidion parviporum
TGACCAACTCCCCGACCCAACTCAACCGACCGAACGTTCGGTTGGTGTTCGGTGCAGTCCAAAACCATTCGGGTGCTTTAATCTCACCTCCTTATTACTCTTCAGTGTGCCCTCGCTTTCTTAAGTCCTAACTAACAATTCCTTGTGTATCAGATACTAGCTCCAGCACCCCCTGCACTAGAGGTTGTTTTGGTGTTGTGCACGGCACTTAGAGACGCCTCTAGCGTATCACCGTACACGAGAACAGAGGAGGTGCTTTGAGTTAGTGTCAGGCATATGGGGTGTTGAGTCAGTAGGAAGGTATGGAGGGGATGGAGCAAAAGGCAGGGAGCAAGGAAGCGCAACAGCAAGTTGAAAGGGGAGAGAGGTATGCACATGACTAGCTATAAACGGATGGACATCACGGTCAAGGACAAAGCGTGTGTGGCTGAAGTTGGCCACAATCACGGAGATGCCACAGGACATATCAATTCAGAACCAGAATTCAATGAACGGTGCAGGGATCGGCTGGGGTGGTGTTGCACGGTGTCTGAGGAAGTGGGAGGCGAGGTGGATGAGGCAAGGGGCTGTCAGGGTGTGTCAGGGATCAGTGAGGTTGATAGCACCAAGCCTCAAAGGAAATGGACGCGTCGGAAGTGTGAATGGAGAGTTGAGCAGTGTTGTGGAGCTATTGCATTGTTTGATAATGTGTGTATGTGCAAGAATAAACACGAGTGTGGATAGCTTGCAACAATATTGCCACAAAGCCGTCCAAGCGAGATGGTATGCAAAGTTGAGGCGGGAGAGCAGCAATGGTAGGTGCACGTGCACACACGTTCCAATATGGAGAGAGACGCTCAGCGCCTCACGTGCTCACGTGCTCCGATGTGGGCGCTTGTGGGAGCTTGTGGGTCTTTCTCCTTGTCGCACACACACTCGCCTTCATTACCCTCGAAGACGATCAAGCTCGATACTGGCTTTCTTTCCAAGCAAGTACTTCTGTATTTCCCTTCCCTTCCCTCCCCCGTGGTCTCTCTCAACATTGATGTGTCTAGACCTCCTACATCTGCTAGCATGGCTGGTGTCACACCTGCCTCATCCTCCGCATCCTGTAGCTTCATCGTCGGGATGACCAAGGCCGACACGACTCCAACCTCACAGGAAGTCCAGGCTACCGTGTGTAGGGTTGTTCTTAAGTTCAAGGATGTTTTCAGCGCTCCGTGCTCTTTGTCTACCCTCTTCACTCTTGCTTTCCTTTCAATCCGTGTCTGCACCCCCTGCACATCTGGCATCTCTGTGTCAGGCTCTCAGATGACGAGCCAGAGGAGTGCATACACCTGCCCTCCGCGCCCAGACCCGCTGTGCCGGTTTCCTTGCCTACACCGTCACCACCGCTGGCGGCATCGAGGAGGCTTTTATCAAGTGCCCTGGCCCCACCTACCTCGCAGATGTCCACTTCGACGGCCCCGCCCTCCGCACGTGCGGCATGAACCACATCGGGAACCTCGTCGTGCCCAACGATAATTACTGCAAGTTCGAGGACTGGCTCATGCCCATCCTCGACGCCATGCTCGCCGAGCAGACCGTGTCGGGCCAGGTATGGTCGCCCAGCGTGTTCATCCGCCGCTTGGGCAAGGAGATCGACGATGAGCGCTCGATCTACTACTGGGCTTACAAAGTGAATCCCCTGCTGCCTTCCTCGCCCTCTGCACCTCACACCCCAGAGCGAGCCCGCGATTGACGTCCCGTTGTGTGTGCCAGAACGACATCCCCGTGTACTGCTCCGCGCTCACGGACGGCTTGATTGGCGACATGCTCTACTTCCTAGCGTTCAAGCGCCCAGGCTCATGCTCGAAATCGCGCACGACATCCCCGCGCTCAGTGAGCAGGCCCGCCGCGCGCGCAAGGCGGGTATGATCTTCCTCGGCGGCGGCGTCTGCAAGCACCAGATTGCCAACGCCATGCTCATCGTGCGTGCCCTCCTCTATTTACACACACCCGTGTTATCACTCGCTCATTTGTTCCTTTCGTCGTCGACAGCGCAACGGCGCAGACTATGCTGTCTCCATCGTACGTCCACGCCTCCTCGTCATTTCCCATCCCGCTCACTCACTGCGCCGCACAGAACACAGGCCAGGAATTCAACGGCTCCGATTCGGGCGCATGCCCCAACAAGGCCGTCTCTTGGGGAAAAATCAGAGCTGGCTCCGAGTCCGTCAAAGTACGCCCCTCCCCATGCCGCCTCTCCGCCTCTCCCGCCTCTCCTGCCCGTCGCGCATGTGCTGACCCCGCGCCACTGCTTTTGTCCAGGTATATGCAGACGCGATGTTCGTGTTTCCGCTGCTCGTTGCAGCCACGTTCACACAGGATGTGCCTGCTGCTGCTGATAGTTGACTACTAAAAAGGGGAGTGAGTAGGATTCAATTTATAGTGCTGACTGTGTTATCGCTCCACTCTATCGACGCTTGGCTTTGTATTCTAATTATCGCAGGACATAGACGACCTATCTATTGTCCTGACGACATCGAAGTCTCGATGATCATCTCTTCTGGGATGAAAAAGGAAACCAAAATTGACAATCACGACGTGTCACTCTCTCCAGAGGCTGCTTCACTGCTGCTTCCCCGCTCTTCAATACTATTGCGGCTAACAAAACCAGGCACTCTTAAGATTCGACCATCCCGATCCCAAACGCGCGCTCGAAGATGTTCCAGCCAGTCCCGAGGCTCTACCCTTGGTTTGTATAACGCTCTCATATAGGATATACTGACCGCAACCCACACACCACTTCGCGTGTCACGGACGGCCCTGTGCCATCCGGCACCCACAATGCTGCATCGCTTCAAATGGCGGTCAGGCAGCAGAGCACGCTGCGTTAATGCAGCCCAGGCTGATGCTCACCATAGCGATGTCGACAATAGCATGGCTCACGGTGGTATCTTTTGGTTCATGCACGTGCATCCGCAGTGCAACACCTTGTCCAGGTTCTCATATTCTCATTCTCATTTTTGTAGACGTTCGTTGACCGCGCACCCTTTCAAGCTTTCTTCATGCGATGAAGGCCATCCTTCGGTGCCCATATCTCGATCGAGGCTGTTTCTTCATGTATCATCAAGATGCAAGTCGATTTGATTTTGAGCCTAGTTGACTGTGTGTCTGCCTCCTACTGCCGCACATCTGGCGCTCATGTTGTCTTGCCTGAACGAACCATCCCAAGCTGTCACCTAGTATGTGCTCCTGACCTCCACTTAGAAAACATCCACTGCTATCGCAGTCGGTGCTCCGTCACTCGTGTATCTATAGCGTCGAATCATAAGACGACTGAAGAAGGATATTTTTGGAACCCACGCACGGTGTCCTTGATCCCCCTTTCAAGACCAGCTTCGTCGCCTGCTGCTGTGCTGTTCCAGAGTCTCCGCATCCCTTCTTAACGTCGTAGAGTCCATGTCTGGTGGCAGCTGATAGATATACTCCTCAGAATGTGCCTCGGACAGCATGCTGTAAAGTCTGGCACCGGCATCCCACAATACTGTCGCCACATGCGGATGGGTTCCATGAAAATGTCGGGGTTCCAATGCTGCCCGCAACACACTCCCGTATTCTCCTCCATGGGCGATAAACTCCGCGTCTCGATCCAGTAGCAGTCGCACGATGGCTTCATGACCACCTCGAGAAGCCGCCTGCAGTACATTCCCGTATTCTCCTCCTTGCGCATTGAACTTGGCGCCTTCATCCAGCAGCAGTCGCACGATGGATTTGTGACCACAAGCAGATGCCGCCTGCAGCACATTCCCCCATAGTCCCCTTTGTGCATTGATCTCGGCACCTCGATCCAGCAGCAGTCGCACGATAGTTTTGTGACCACCGGCAGACGCCGCGTGCAGCGCATTTGCATAGGATCCTGCTTGCATGGTGATCTTCGCACCTCTATCCAGCAGCAGTTGCACGATAGATTCTCGACCAGTAGCAGATGCGGCATGCAGCACGTTTCCATGCAGTTTGATGTTGGCACCTCGATCTAGCAGCAGTTGCACGATGGTTTCATGACCACCCGACGATGCCAGCTGCAGTGCATTTCCGTCGAGCCTTTCTTGGGCATCGGTGTTGGCACCTCGATCCAGCAGCAGTCGCACAATGGCTTTGTGACCGCAATATGACGCCACCTGGAGTGCGGTCCCATTGAACCTTCCTTGTGCGTTGGCATCGGCACCTCCATCCAGCAGCAGCAGCACAATGGATACATGATTACGGGCAGCCGCCGCCTCCAGCGCGTTTACGTAGTGTCCTCCTTGCTGGAGCATATCAATCTGTCGATCTAGCTGCAGCTGTATGGATTCGTGACCACTGAATGATGTCACCTGCAAAACATTCTCATTGAGCCTTTCTTTCCCATTGGTATTGGCACCTCGATCCAGAAGCAGTTTCACAATGGATTCGTGACCTCCGAACAACACTGCCTGCAGAGCATTCAGCCCTAACCTTCCTGTCGCGTTGATGTCGGCACCTTGATCCAGCAGTAGTTGCACAATGTATTTGTGACCATGGGCTGACGCTGCACGCAATGTGTTCCCATAGCGTCCTCCTTGTGCAATGCTGTCGGCACCTCGATCCAGCAGCAGTTGCACAATGGATTCATGACCACGAATAGATGCCGCCTGCAGCACGCTCTTGTGATCTCCTCCTTGCGCGTTGACATTAGCACCTTCGTAAGTAACCATTTTGAGATATCCAGAAATCCTGCGCTGCAAGAATAGTACAGGGGGTCAGGAATGTCGTTGGCTTCACAATGCCACTTTGGAGGATTCCACATTTGATCCATATCATATATCCTGATCCAGTTTAGAAAACATGCTCACCGGGAGAGAGAAAAGAACTCTTGTGCCAGATCCTGTAGAGGCTGAGTATCGGGGCTCTGCTGCTGGAAACGGGAAACCCAATGCTGTGATGCATATGAAGCCAGGGCCACATCCTTTTCTTCCTTCATCCTTTTCTCATCCAGTCCATCTGTGTCGAATCACATCAGATATACGAGGCATGTCATGGTGATTGACCTGTTGGTGAGCTCTGCATCAACACTGTAATCCGATGCTCGACCTGTTTGAATCCTTTTAGAGGAGAGATATTCTTTGACAGAAAAGTGTGACAATCGAAGAATTCGTGCTGCAAGCATCTCGGGAGGAAATTCAGGGCGCCATTCATTGAATTGCAGAACATTGGCGGCCCCTGGACTGACTGACAGCGAGACCAAACTGCTGCATATTGTGAGCACATCTGATAGATCACGCATGCGGTTCTCAGAGTCATAATGCACCTTTCCTTCAGAATCTATAGCCACAGTGACAACCTCGGCGAGTTCTCCAAGCATCATCGGACGTTCGGAGAAGTAGAGGAATTGCAAGATTCGGTGGATCTTCTCTTGATGCTCATCTGGATGGTTCTCAGTATCCGTTCATATGTCTCGTCCAGCGTTTTTGGCAGAGATCCTAAAGTCGACTCTAGATCTTTGTGTGTAACGCAGCGTTGCAAGCTGTCCAATTGGCAGTGCACCCATTGAAACCTTGATAGCGAATGGCCCATCAGTCGTTATGCCTCTGGATAATAAACTTCACTTACATCCCATCTGCACGTTTGACAAGAGTGTCTCTGATCATCGCCTTCTCCGTAGGTCCCCATTTCTTCAGATACGATTCGTCCTGCAGTGCAGTCTCAAGATATACTTTGTGACATTGTGTCATGAAGATTGACGTGATGAGCTCCGTGGAAAGACTCTATCTTCTCCTTTATTTCTTGCTCAGGCCGACTTGCAGCGAGCACGTGAAGAGGTTCCAGACCCCAGCTCTGTATGTCGGCCAAGAATTTGAGTACATTTGTTCGTTCTGCGCCAACGCACTCGTCCAGTCCATCAAGAAGTATGTAGGTCTGGCTAAAGTAGCCGGCGCTCTTCTTCAAATCATCGAGCAGCTCATCCACTGATGGCTGCCGTGAGCCATGGTTGGTCCGTTTGTAGAGATCTCTCAACGGGTCAGGACACTGTTAAAAGAGCTGAAAGACAAGCGAGTGTAGCATGTTTCGGTAGAGTAGCTTCTCGGAGTCATTGAAGGTGAAGTAGAAATAGGCCAACGCGACAGACGACTCAACTGAAGCTTGAAGAGTCTCGATGGCTGTAGAGCTGTTGTAGTGATATGCAAATCAATGATGGCTCAACGAGTTTGGCCCCGAAACAGCCTCACCAAATGATTGTTTTGCCGTTTCCAGCTGTGTTTTTATACATCTAGTCAACGACTTTCCAATAAATGAAGGTTCCTGGACTCACGTATGCCATGAATCCACAAGAATGAACCCGAAAGCTTCATCCAATCCTCAAACTCTTGTCCTTTGATGAACCATTCACCAGTTCCCGCTTGTCGTGTGTCTATCACTGCATTATAATTTGTGGTCGGATCAGGTGGCTTGAGCCATGACCGAATATTCTCTTGGAGTACATCATCTACATTGTGGATTATACGTGAGGCATATATGATAATTGTCCGTAAACAAGACCATACCTTTGATAGCCATCACGTTGTAAAAGATCTCGGCAGTGACCATAGGGACCTCCTGATTAATGAACAATTGCAGTTTCGCCATTGCATCTAATACCTCCGTATTCTTCCCGAGGAACCCCCTCAAGTATTGAACTAGAACCTACCATTAGCTTTCTTATCAAGTGAACAATAGAAGCTCTCACTCAAACGGCTCTGCTTTATCCACTTCGTGGCTACTCCGAGCACCCTGAGCACCTGGGCGAGGATGTCAACAATGACACCCTTTAGTTTGTCAGTGATATTGTGTTTGATGTAATTATCCAGATGGCTCATAAAACCTTTGAGCTTTTGAAATATTTCAATAATCATGTCATAGTTTCCACTGACGTCCTTTGCAGCCTAGATCAATAACAACATTGAGATTCATCCTCAGATGGAGATAAAAACACCCACCTTCAGCAGTACTCGGATAGCAACAGACACTGCTTTCGCTGGTGGGAATGTGTTACGAACTGCTCGTTCGATAACCTCAGAGTAGCGGTTCTTCCCTAAGTCGCGCAGTGACTGAAGATTGTGGAAGGAGTCCGACTGTATTGGGGTACAGTAGGACAAGGGGTAGGCAGTAGGAGACTGCCTAAGGCGAAGGTCCGTATAGGATGATACAGGGAACAAAGGAGAATAGACTAAAGTCCTTAGCCTATTCTATGGGCCTTATATACCGTATGCGGCCCTGACATGTGAATGCTTCCTTTAGTACTGCCTCTGCTTTATATATCCCTGTCCCACTTCCCGTCCGATGCTGAGTGATCCATCGGATTAGTCGGCTTTGAGGGAATGCCGAATACCTTGTTGTACGCTCCGATGAGGAGCCGCCTAGTGTTGGTACGTGGATGTCGGGTTAGACGTGCTCCGATGAGCCCCGAGATCCCAATCGTAACAATACCCCCTTTCTACGTCCGGTCGCCTGAACGGACCACGCTCTGCGTGCACCTCTTCCATCATCGTGAATCGTTCTTGACTGTCTTGTCCGGATGCGTCTTCCGGTACGACTTCGTTTTCTGGGGCGAAGACCGACTTACGTCGTTTACAACGCCTAGGAGTTGTCCTTCTCCGTTGAGCTGTTTGTTTTGAGTTCCTAGTGGTTTCCCAGGCCACGTCTCCCGTCCGATGTTATTCCTTCACCGAAGTTTTGATGCGAGTCGCAAATCTGAGGGTTTGTACTTGGCTTGACGAAGAAGTTATCTCCGCCTGTGCCTCCTTTGTTTGATTCCTAGCGGGTACCATCCCGCGTCATCTGCCGGCTGGCCTCCGGTCCTCGTCAGATCCACTCGATCCAGGTCTTTCCTGGATTCTTTTTGTTGAACCAGGCCGATCCTGGTGATGTCAAGAAGATGATGTGCGAAGATTATTAGGTGGTGAAATAGAAACTCGACTGCTGTGGAGTCGGTTGAATGCGGGGTCGCTGTGTGGTATTCCCTCTATGTTGGAAGTTAGGGTCGTTCCTTGACCATAGGTAGTTTTGTCTCGTCGTTGCGGACGGCCCTGCTAGTTTATCCCTAGGTCGTTGCGGACCTATAAATTACACCTGTTCCCAAACATAACAGGCCTAGAGTGAGGACTTTTCTGCGCGCCGGATCATTCATCGGTGATGCGCATAGGGCCATAGACCAATTTCCACAGCTCTAGAGGTTATGTCGTCCCGAGGAAGAAGGTGACGGTTTATGCTATATCAAACCGGATAACTTGTTTTTGGAGTAGTGTGCAAAGAGTTCTCATCTTTGGACACTGCTCAAACGAGGGGGTGGTGCCAGAATAGGTTCTATTTTGACACGACCCACCTGCCCGTAACTGACGGGTCTCCTCAGTTTATCGTCATGAAGGACGGCCGTAGTTTAATCGTCTTTTCGGACGTCGCTATCGTCCGACTATGCCTTGAGTCCCGATAGATGTGTGCCTCCAAGGCGAGGGTAGTTTAAGGTCATTTCGGACTTGTAGCTGGACGCGGTAATCCAGCTCCAAAGACGTCTCCCTAGAACAGAGGGGACCGTAGTTTATCGTCATTGCGGACCAGGCTAGTTTTCCGTCATCTCGGACGCGACGACTTCGTGTTCGAAGTCGCCGACAGGCCCAGTTTAACGTCATAGAGGACGTGTGGTGGTGGGCATGAACTT
Organism: Heterobasidion parviporum; assembly: GCA_002994785.1. NCBI lineage: Eukaryota > Fungi > Basidiomycota > Agaricomycetes > Russulales > Bondarzewiaceae > Heterobasidion > Heterobasidion parviporum. Next base: position 31,112 of record PDUQ01000060.1, read on the forward strand.
GTCCCACAACCACGTACCTCGAGGCACTATCCCAGTTGCCTCTTGACTGGCCCTTGAAGCGGAATTTCTTGCTTCTGACTTCAAGGGTAGACTGAACGGCCAAGGAGTAGTCGCGGTCCTGTCGGATAGCTGGCAACCCGCTCCTTGTCTCCAGACCCCTCGCACGGAATTGAACCGTGTCGACCCCAGATTCTTTTACCGTAAGGCGCATGGAATCTGGAAGCGCCTTGACCTAGTCGGCAGGGTTCCAAGCCAGTGGGGCCTCCATTCCGCACTGCTGGAATGCATCCACACTCCGAGGGTCGGTGGTAGTTTTACGTCTTCCGGACGAATGCCGAGAACTAGTTTATCGTCATTGCGGACCAAGCCATTCGTAGTTTTACATCGTTGCGGATGTAAGCCCTCCGCCTGACTCTGTCAGCCCCATACGGTGGCCCGTCCTGGCTGAGAGGTTTCTTGTTTTGGTGCCTCGTTCAGTAACTGACACCGTAGTAGGTCGCATCTCCTACTATTGTGTGCATCGCAGCGAGGGTCCCCTAATGCGGAAAAGACCCTGTAAAACTGGGGATCCAAAGAGGGACGCCCAAACTCCTGTCAGACCTTGACAGCGAGGGAGCAACATAGCACCCGATAGCCACGACCGGAATATGCATCTTCGAGTCTCTTGGCGCCATCACCGTCAAGAGAAGCCAGCGGCATAGGTTATTTGCTGAATCCAAGGTCCTCCTAATGCGGAAAGGGACCTGTAAAACTGGGGATCCAAACGGGACGCCCGATTCGTCTGTCAGAATACCTCTTGACATGAGAGGTTCGCTTGTGTGTTTCCTTCGTTCTGCTCCGAAGGAACGGATGAAAAAATTTCGGCCCTGCCAGGCCAGGACAGGTACTTCCCCTGCCTTCTTATCTTTTCACAGTTTAACGACATGCAGGTCAACGACTTGAGCGGATCGTCGTCCGGGTTCGAGGTTTTCCTTCCTATCTTAGTTTAATGTCTTTGCGGACGATGTAGTTTTACGTCGTTTCGGACGAACATCCAGTTTAACGTCATGGTGGACGTGTCGGTTGTCCTGTTCGTGTAACCGTTACCTGGGGTGCAGAGGTCCTCTCCTTCTGCTACCCTAATATCCCCAGCGGGGTTGCCGAAATCCCCTTCTCCTTCGTCCGCTCGCGCATAGGCCTCGTAGTCGTAGTCGTCGTATTGATGGTCGAGGGCGTCCCATGCGTCTAGTTCCGCTCTTGTCCATGTAAAGTTCCCCCATCTCCGATGGAGAGCGAGGAGCGCGGCGACGTGTTCGCGGATTTTCTCTTGTACTTCCATGATTCGACTTCTGTCGATAGTCGACGAATTTCCCTGTCGAGGAAGTCGAGTGGCCCCTTGTTGCATCGCACGCCCCCTTGCGCGGATGCTCTCTCGTGCCGTCGGTATAAGGGGGGTGTCGTTGTCGGTGCTCGGTTCGGCCTGCGGAGAGAGGCGGGTTTGCCCGTTTCGTCTGGCCTGTCGCTGTACGGTGGTCCAGACGTATTCGGTTTGTGCGGAGGCGTCTCGATGGCTCGCAGGTGGTACTTCCCCGATGTTCCCTCGTTCCATGGTACAACCCGGTACGGTTCAACCCGAATGGAAGGGAATGAGCTGTATCGGTGTCGGCCAGGAGGGCTGGTACGAGTTCCAGGTTGACGAAAGAGGAGAATTCGTGGGGATGGATGAGTAGGGCATGTTGCCCTGTGTTCCCTCGCGCGTACCAGAAGCGACTCGGTGATTTCGGTGTAGGCCATGACCCTAACTCGGTCACTGGCGTTCGCCAACCGACGTGGAACATCGCTACGTTCGCTGCCGGGTTGTCCTGCTAGGACATTAGCCAGCCGTTGTAAGGCCAGAGCGACAGCCATTTGGATTACCGATCCAATGTGGTTCGCTGTAGCAGAGCATCGCCTAATCTTCCAACTCTCCGGGCTGAGGACTTCCACTACTGGCAGGGGTCCTCCGGGTCCGGAAGGTGGTGCATTACTCGTTGTTGCGTCTGGTACATTCCGTCAACATGTCCAGCCGGGCTTGGTATCGACGCAGGTCGAAGTACTCGCTCACTGCCGCCCAGGAGCTCTGGTCCCGGTGTTTCTGGCTCCACTGCATCGCTCGGATTCTTTCTTCCTTCTGTCGGATCTGCCTGAGGGTGATCGTCATGAGTTCCCTCAACCCTTGATGAGGACTCTGGTACGAGGACTCCTGTACTGGTACCAGATCCGATGGGACCGTCGTCTGGTTTGTCGGGTCCACTCTTCGGGTATCCGGGTTTGGAACGGTAAGAACGACATCTGGCGAGGAGTTTCGCGACGGTGAGGAGGCTGATTCGGTGGTTCCTCCTCCGATGTACATGGCATGGTCTGGCGATGAGTCGCGTTGATGTGGGGAGAAGTATGAGTTAGAGGAATCTGTCATGTGGAGGGCGATGTTCTCTTCTGTCATCGCCTTCCTTTTATACTGTTGCATCCACTTGTAATCCCGAGGCCTTTGGACGATTGGGATATTTCGGTGATATTCCTGTAGGCTTCATCAGCCGTTCCTTCAATAGGGCCCAGGGTTCCCATGAGTTGTCTGCTTCTGGATATCCGACCCACTTCACGAGGTATTTGATCCACGACCGTGGCGTTTAGAGTCCAGAACGGCTTCAACTTCGAAGTGTTCCTCCTCGTTCAGATCTCTGGCGGCGGTTTGGGGAAATTCTTCCCATGGGCCGTTGTCTCGTGATATTCGTGAGCATTGATGCGTGGAACACGGGGTGGATCCTCCATTGTTCGGGATGTCCAAACGGTAAGCGAGGGTCCCAATTCGGTCTTTCACCTTGAAGGGGCCGTAGCGTCGTGGGGCGAGTTTCGCTTTTGGATGTGTCGTGTGGATGTGGGTGCCTTCTAACCATACTTGGGTTCCCTTTCCCATTGGGGAAGTTTTCGGTGGGAATCCCTGTCTTTCGCGTGTTGCGCAGCCATGCGCAGGCTAGATTCCGCTTCTTCCTGTACTTCTTGGATCGACTTTATCCGTTCGACCACGCGGGCACCCTGGTATCCAGAACCGTGTCTGCCGAGTAGGGTGGATTGTATCCATAGAGGATTTCGAACGGCGATTTTCCTGTAGCTGAATGTTGTCTGCTGTTATGAGCGAATTCTGCAAAAGAAAGTAGTTCCACCCAGTTGTCCTGATGGTGGTTGCAGAAGACTCGTAGGAATTGTTCGATCTCTTGGTTTACCCGTTCGGTTTCTCCATCCGTTTGAGGATGGTATGCAGTACTCAGCGCTGGAATAATACCCAGTCCTTTCCATAGTTCCCTAGTGAATGTGGCTGCGAATTGTGGGCCTCGATCGGACACCACTTTAGCGGGGAGACCGAAACGTTTAAAGACGTTGTCTTGGAAAAGTCTCGTGTTTCTTCTGCCGTGATTGTTTTCTTGCACGGAGTGATGACGATTCCTTTTGATAGTCCTTGGTCTACCACCACATTGATCGAGTCGAACCCTCCGCTTTCTGGGAGGTCGGTTACGAAGTCGGTGGAGATGAACTTCCAGGGTGTGTCCGTGGTTTCAAGCGGTTGAATCGGCGGGTGAGTGCGATGTGGCAAGTTCTTTGTAGATTGGCAAGTTGCACAACCATCCACGTAGTCGTGGACGAACTTTGTTATTCCCTGCCACCAATAGTTTCGTCGCACCAGTTCCAATGTCTTCGACCGTCCTGGGTGTCCGACTGCTATGGAATCATGGTGGGTTTTGACGATTGCTCTTCGTATGGTGTCATCCTTTGGTACACAGATGCGTCCGTTTCGTCGGATAGTTCCTTCTTCGTGTGTCCAGTTGTTTAAGGCTGTTGCCAAGGTGCGGGTATTTTTCCTAAAATTGCTTGTACTGCCGCTTTTACTACCGTGTCCTGCTCCGACGAGAGTGTCGAATGAGCGTGAGGAGGTTTGAGACTGTAATTCCGTGGATCGAACGCGCACATCCACTAGTGTTTCCTCTGAGTCGGCGAAAAGTTTGGACGGTAGGAGAGTCTGCGCCTTGTTGTCATTTTCCACCCCCTCATTAAGGTCTGGCCGCCTGGACAGAGCATCAGCATGGTTGGTGGAACCAGCCTTGTGAAGGAGCGTAAAGTCGAATTGTGACAAGAACAAGCTCCAGCGAGCTTGGCGCGAGTGAGATCGCGCGCAGACTGGAAATAGACCAAATTTTATGGTCGGTCCAGATTTCGAACGGATGACGCGCCTTCCAAGTAATGTTTCCAGTGGTCCAGCCTTGATGATGGCGAGTAACTCGCGATCATGAACGTCGTAGTTCGTTCCGGAGGAGCGAAAGATCCTGAGAGATAAGCCACTGGGTGCCATGCTTCATCGGTCCCTTCTTGTAACAAAACCGCGCCATAAGCGGTGAGGGATGCGTCGGTGACGAGCCGGAAAGGATGCATGGATCCGGGTAGAGCAGGACGGGTTTCTTGGTAAAGCCGATTTTAATGTTCAAACGCCTTTTGGCAGGCGTCCGTCCAGATCCATTTGGCATCCTTCTTGGTGAGGTCATGCAGAGGTCGAGTGATGAAGGAGAACTTCTCGATGAATCGCGATAAAAGTTTCCAATCCCAAGAACGAGCGAATGTCCGGACCGTGCGAGGGACGGGCCATTCCTCAATGCGGCTACTTTGAGTCCTCCATGGCGACAGAGTCTGCCGAGATCGTGTACCCCAGATAGTTGAGTTTGTCCTTGTGGAACTCACACTTTTCGGGTTTGAGGTAGAGATCGTTGTCGCGCAGGATTTTCATGACCTGTTTTATCACCAAGACGTGTTCGGCCACCGTGGCCGTGAAGATGAGGATGTCGTCCATGTATACCGTATTTTCCTAGCGAGGATGAGATCTTGAAGATCATGTTCATCATGGCTTGGAATGTGGCCGGCGAATTGGTGAGACCGAAGAACATCACTGTAGGTTCGAAGAGTCCTAAGGGGTCACGAATGCCGCCTTGGACTCGTCGCCTTCTTGATCCGTATATTGTTATACCCCAGCGGACGTCCAGTTTGGAGAACACCTTGGCTCCTTTAATGACGTCCAAGAGTTCCTGTATCAAGGTAGGGGCAAACATTCCTAACCGTGTGTTCGTTCAAGTGTCGGTAGTCCTGTACAGGGCGGAGTTTTCCATCCTTCTTGCTGATGAAGAAGAAGGAGGCCGCGCTGTTAGCTGTGGACCGGCGGATAGTTCCCCTAGCCAAATGTTCTTTGACGAACTTCCTAGTTCGTCATGTTTTTCAGGGCTGAGCGGGAATATCCGGGGTGCTTGTGGAACAAAGGTCGGTTTTAGATCGATGGCGTGGTCCCATATCGTATGTCCTGGGAGTCTTTGTGACCGTCGCTCGCTGAAGATGTCGAGGTACTCGTGATAAGGCAACGGTACTCGATCCTTCAGGTGCGTGATGTCAATTTCCTCTTCGAGGTCTTCATCAAAACTGGCGAGACCTGTCGGTTCGGGGGCGACCTTCCTAATGACTGGTTCCTCCTTGTTCACCGGAACAGGGAGGTCAAACTTGAGTTGTTATCTTGCCGACGTGCTCTACGTCGGCAGTATGTCGAGCATTTTCTGTCGTCCTTGGGCGCGTCTGTCCCAAAGGTTTACTAATGCCGTTTGAATTCGCTGTTTGTCAGCGTACGCCATCTTTCTCTCGGCCATCCTCTGGGGTCCGAGAGATCGTGTACCAAGCGAGGTTTTTCTCGGTGTGTTTTTCTACCATTGTTTAGCCGTCCTTCGGCCAATGGTTCTTCTTTTGCTTGGTAATTCCATACGGTTGTTCGCATAGGGATCGGCACCCATCGAACCGTACTTCACGTTTCCTCCATCGAATGGAAGGATCGTGGTATCGTAGCCAATCTGTCCCCAGGAGCATGTCGTCTCTCCCCAGATTGGTGATGAACATTTGAACGCGTTCCGTGTGCGTTCGACCTTGTTGGTCTGTGATGGTTAGATTTCCATCTACGCCTCTAGTTATGAGGCCGTTTTTGTTAATGGAGTCGTCGACGTTCCGTACTCGAATGGGTCGGTCCAACGGATAGCTGGGGAGGTTGTGTTTCCATACCCAGGATTCGTTGACCAGATCCCTTCGCAGGCTGAGTCGATCGTTGCTCTAGCTCCAGCTCTTCGGCCTTGAGTTGTCAACCTACGTTCAAACGAATAGGAGTAATGATGTGATGGTTCATTGCTCGTACGTTGATACATGGTTTGACCCCTCCTCGACCGTCTCTCTCTCTCTTGCTGGCAGAGGAGAGGCTAAAGAAAACCCTCTGCTACGTCTACCAACACCTGCTTGGCTTCGCCCGTGTCTAGCTCTTTGAAGAGCCTTCGGACGGTAGCAGCATCACCGACGGGTCGGTCGAGTCGTCGTCGGTCAGGCGGTATGTAGCGTCCTCCATGGTGCGGAGGGGGTCTCGGGTCGCGGTAGAGTCGCGGGTTCCACCGAACGACGAGGTTGTGGTACCCCACGGTGGTGCTGACCAGAACTGCCCTCCTCCAACTCTCGATGAAGTCGGTGTTCTCCCCAGTTGGGGTTCCTGGTCATCCTCTTCCATGTCCACTTCGCGAGCTCTCCGACCTCCTCTTCCCACTTGGCGACGCGATTTCCTCTAGTCGGCCGAAGGCCTCTAGATTGAGATGATGAGCGACAATCCTGCGCGTAATGCCCGGGTTTCCCACAGGCGTAACACGTGATAAAGGGCTTGCCCTCGTGTGTCCGCTTGTTTGGTGTACGCCTTTTTCCTCGAGGCGTCGATGTCCATATCGACGACCTGGTTATTCATTCTTCGAGGGGCGTTGGTGGAATTGTAGCGGGGAGTGGAGCGAAGGTGGAAGCGGTCTAGAAATCGCTTTTGAAGTTGTGGAGCTGGCGAGGAGGGTCTTTTGAGCACTGCGGGCTCTCATGCGGCCATCTATTTCACAGGCCATGTTGACCCAATCCTGGATCGTGTCTTTGGCGGAGTTTCTCGGTCATAGATTTTGTCGAGGACTCTTGGGTCTAAGCCTCTTTGGTAATAAGGAACTTGTTCCTTATCGGCGATGTCGGCGTCGGCGGCAATGAGTGTGAACTGATTGGAGTATTCGTCCACCGTCATGCGACCTTGTGAGAAGGTCATGAGGGCGCTGCGGGCCTTATCCACCTTCCCAGACTCTTGAAGTGGATTTCGAACTTCTCCTTGAAGTCTTTCCACGTTCCCAGGGTCGTGGGAGGATCTGCCCCGATGTTTTTTGAGGAAGTTCTCCGCCCATACTCCTGCCGTTCCGGACCGCATGCAGAGAGGACCAGGGAGATCCGATCCGCATCGGTCTTGTATCGATCTGTTTCTGTAACAAAAAGAAGGAGGCATTGGAGCATGAAATGCTGGGACTCGGTTTTATGCCCGAAAAGTTGTCGGGAAGCTTGAGCTTTCCTCGACCTGGCTGTACTGTGGTGAGGGGGAGGGTTCCTCCGCCGGCTGGGGCGGTTCCTGCTCCTGATGTTGACATGATGTTTTGGGGGTTTGTGTGTATAGGCGTCTGGGCGTCTGAATAGTCTGAGTGGGAGGATTCTTCCTCTTCCTCTTCCGAGGTGTCCGGTACTACGGGCTCGGGTTCTCTGTATTGTGGTGGGGGTTCCCAATCGGCGTGGACTTCGTTCCACGCCCACTCTGCTTCTGTTCCGTCTGATCTGGTGAAAAGTACTGTCCGTCCCTAAACGAGCAGTTGTCGAAGTTTGGTGGGGCCCTCTGGTTTGTATCTGAGTAATACCACGAGGCGCCTTGTTTGTGGATGGGACGGTTGTTTTGACGGAGTTGATTGTTGATTCGTCTAGTGCCTGGTGGGAATCCTAGGCCTAGATCTTGCTCCAGCGTGCATAGGTAACACTCGTTCAGTGGGTGTCTATGCCACCGTTCGAGGTTGTGAGAAAGGGTGTGGCAGCGAGCAAGTGTGTGCGCAAGGTAGGGGCGTGGTCGAGTCTATTCTAATGTTACGAACTGCTCATTCGATAACCTCAGAGTAGCGGTTCTTCCCTAAGTCGCGCAGTGACTGAAGATTCGTGGAAGGAGTCCGACTGTATTGGGTACAGTAGGACAAGGGGTAGGCAGTAGGAGGACTGCCTAAGGGCGAAGGTCCCTGTATAGGATGATACAGGGGGAACAAAGGAGAATAGACTAAAGTCCCTTAGCCTATTATATGGGCTTTATATACCGTATGCGGCCCTGTCATGTGAATGCTTCCTTTAGTACTGCCTCTGCTTTATATACCCCCGCATCCTACTTTCCGTCCGATGCTGAGTGATCCATCGGATTAGTCGGTCTTGAGGGAATGCCGAATACCTTGTTGTACGCTCCGATGAGGAGCCGCCTAGTGTTGGTACGGTGGATGTCGGGTTAGACATGCTCCGATGAGCCCCGAGATTCCAATCGTAACAGAATGCCTGATATCATCAGATTTGAACGTTGCCACAAAGATCTGGGTGAATATTGGTGCTCACCGTCACTAGACCTTCTCCTATCATTCCTGAGAACACATTCACTATATTGAGAACTGGCTCAATTGCACTTCAAACCTTCTCTCCCTTCTTCCAGTACTCCTTGAATCTAGTCAGCTCCTTGCTGAGGACTGCAAACAGAACATCAGGTGAATCAGGCCCCAGTCCTCCTTCAATAAGATAGTAGCTCCTGACGTGTTGGTTGTAGGTGGCGATCACTCAATCCCAGATCACGAGGAAGTCTGATCTAGGGTTTGGACCGGGTGGGTTCGACAAAGTGGCCATTAAGACCTCCTAGTTGCATAAGGTGCACAGATTTTCCATCGCATCCGTTACCTCCGTTCTCCTCCTCAAGATTGCTTTCGAGTGTTGAACTACATGATACCATCAGCCATGTTACCCGACGAACATTAGAAGCTCTTACCAAGTCGATTCTTGTTCATCTGCTTCATGGCCACTCCGAGCACCACGAGCAGCTGCCTGAGGATGCTGACTGTGATTTTCTCTAGTGGCTCCATGACCTCTTGTGTGTTGGGAATGTTCAGCCGTCCAATGAAGTCTTCGAGCTACTCAAATGTCCCAATAATCATGTCATAGTTTCGACAGACGTCCTCTGCAGCCTAGATCAATGGCAGTATTGAGACCCATCCTCAAACGAGGATCGGGACACACACCTTGAGCAATACCCGAATGGTGACAGAGACCGCTTTCTCAGGTGAGGATGCCTAGTATCACCGAAGTTAGGCATATGTCTCAGAAATATGTGCGCGGTGCTCACTGTTACTAGACTTTGTCCAATCGTGCTTGAGGACTTGATCACAAGTTTGAGAACTGGCTGCATCGCATTTCGGACTCTTTTTTTCATTTTTTCATACTGCTTGCAGCCTTTCAGCTCGTCGTCAAGGAGTATGAACAGAGCATCAGGAGATTCTGCTTCGAGACTTTCTCCAAAATAGTCGCACTCGGTGTCTTGTTTGTATTTTGCGAGTGCCGATTTCCAGATGTCCTTGAATTGCGATCCAGGATTCAAATCCGCCATGTTTGACAAAGTGTTCTGTGGGGGGAGAAGGTGAGGGAGAACAATAGTACAACGTGCATGCAGAGGACCCTAGGACAACAGCCACGAGGAGTAAGCGCTGTTTCGGAACTACAGTGGTTGAATACCATAACGGTACAGTCCCAGAGATTAGGCTAAGTTTCATTTTAACTCAAGGCAGGCGTGAGATGCTCGGGTATTTGTGACACTTGAACTGTCAAATGAACTATATGATAGATGGCTATCGAGGCATGTCTGTTGGTAGTGGAAAAACGATATATGGATCCTGAAAAGCATGGTTGGTCTTTGTTAACAGTTGCGCCCTTCGGTCGCGATGAAAACATGTGATTCGTACCTGGTGCTGACTACCTCCCCATATCATTCCTAACGTCTGGGCTGTAAACTCAGAAATGTGCGCATTCAAGTGTGATCTCAATCTGAATCATCATTAATTCATTGTCTGTTGCTGCAGTGTTGCACGGACGTTGGAAAGTGAAATTTTGGGACGCTAGTAGGAGACGTCACGTGCACCATTGATGGCTCCGCGAGCTTGCTGGCAGGCAGTTTGCAGACCCACTCTCGTTGTTATCCTCGTTGAGCAAGCTCGATATCATTGCATTCGAGCAGTCCCAGGCAGAGCCCTCCGCCCTTCCCATCCAACACTATTCTCCGCCTCGCATGTCCAAGCACCCTGAAAGGACAGAGGCCTTCGCACTCAATTTTGGCGGGTCAAATTTACCACCAGCGCAGTGCACCGCTCCATCTGTGCCTTTCGCAAGGCCATTGCTCTCTCCGGTTCCCACTCTGAGCACCTTGTCTTCTGCATCTAAGCCTATCAGGATATCCAGCTTTTCATCCCCGCACCTTCCTCACCATCGCTCAACATCGCCCAAGAGTCGGCAAGGACTGAAACCATTGCTATTGCTTAAGAGGTATCAAACACTGTGGATGAGGACGTCCTCAAGGCTCTTTTTGGTGACTGTGAGTGCTTTCGGACTCTTCTTCTCTGTAGTGCCCAATTTTCTTTCTTGCTCGGTTGAAGACCATTTAAAATCATCCTTCTGGGCGATGTTGATGCCAGCGAGAGCAACAGTCTTCACCTCTCCGTCAACATGTGCACCATGCACGAAAAAAAAGCAAAGTCATTGGCCACTGATACCTCTCATACGCCCTCGCCTCAATATTGTAGGAGTGCCTCGAAGTAAAACACCGTCGAGGTCGGACGTGCTTAGTTCGACACTGGCACAGATTGCTGCACCATTCTTGCTGCTGCCCGGCATACAATCTATGTTCCCTCTCTCATTCTTGGTGCCGCCCAAGTTGGTTTCGCCATCCTCACCATCTTCTCCTGAAAATAAGGCGGTAAGAGACTAGGTTCTCGCGAGGGGGTCAGATGCGCAAGTGCATTATGCTGGTCAAGACGGCTACCGTTGAGAAACGAAGATGGCCAATCCCTCCGTGGGACGAACAAAGTAATTCAAACATATTGAACACCAGCCAGAATCTGTGCGCGGGGTGAGCTACAAATATAAAATGGATGTAACCTCAAGTATGTGTCGGCGTACACAGGGGCGGACCTCTAGGACCACATCGCACCGTCTGTATGCGTGTCGTGTGAGTACATATCCGTATACCTACCATCCTCCCTGCCCATGCCCTTGTCTCCTCCTTCCTATCTCCTCTCTTTCTCGTCATGCAGCAGCTCACTTTTGGAGAACTTTGAGAAAATGCTGATGCCAGAACGAAGACTTTGTTATGCCCATCTCTGAGAATGACCGAGATCTCCGCACCGCCGTTCTTGGCAAGATTGAGTTGGGGCGCCTTCCCAAGGGCGCCTAATTTGCGGCGATACGCTTCTCCTTCTACCGAGTCGCGAAAGCGTGGAGCTCACCTCACCATACAACAAGTTTCAGGAGGTTTCTGCTTCGACGTTAAGCGACAATGTGCGGCTGTGGTTATGAGGTGCTAAGGGTTAGAATACTGGCTTGGGGTTCGTGCTCACAAGCCTGACGAAGACTGCATGCGCGATGCGGCAGTTTGAGGCACAGCTAGCAGCTTTGGAGCGCAAGCTCAAGAGTTCTATATGTGCTGGGTATGCGGCTATCATACACGTACGTACGCCTGCGGAGTAGTTCACACTTTCTTTTCTCAGTCTCATCTCGGCGCGTTCTAGATCACTCGCTCCTTTGCCAGGGGCTCTTACACTGCTTCGACCGCGGCGGTCGCGCAGACGAGAGTAGCGGCGAGCTGGCGGACTCGAGCAAAGTGTGCGGGAGGGAGGATGCGGAAGAACTTGGCGATGCTAGTGCTAAAAGGAGGGCGTGCGGCTGGGCGAGCGGGGCGTCGGGAGCGCCGCATATAAGGACAGTGGAGGCACCTGGGGGTTAATTGGTGGGGCCTTGAGTCAGTAGGAAGGTATGAGGGGGAAGAGTGGGGAATGCGGGGCGCGGGAAATGCGAGCAAACGAGGCACGGCAGAAACGGCGCGGGTGCACATCTTCACTCGGCTTGCGGTGAAACAGTAGAAAACGGAGGTGTCGCTCAGCAGTAGTCAATACCGCCCACAACGCACTTCCATGCTTTCCTCCTTCCGCATTGACATTAGCACAGCAATCGCACGGTGGTCTTGTCACCAATGAAAGACACCACCTGCAGTGCATTCCCGTACTCTCCTCCTTGTGCGTTGACATCGGCATCACGCTCTAGCAGCAATCGCATGATGGCTTCATCACCATTGGGAGACACTGCCTGCAGTGCGTTCCCACACTCTCCTCCTTGTGTGTTCCCGCACTCTTCTCCTTGTGCGGTGATCTCGGCACCACAGTCTAGCAGCAGTCGCACTATGGCTTCGTGACCATAGTATGACGCAGCCTGCAGCGCATTGTCATCCCATCCTCCTTGTGCATTGACCTCTGCACCTCGATCCAGCAGCAGTTGCACGATGGCTTCGTGACCATTGAAAGACGCCGCCTGCAGCGCGTTCCCGCACCATCCTCCTTGTACATTGATCTCTGCACCTCAATCTAACAGCATTCGCACGACGGCTTCGTGACCACCGTGCGACGCCGCCTGCAGTGCGGTCCCATAATCACCCCCTTGTGCATTGATCTCGGCACCTCTATCCAACAGCAGTTGCACGATAGCTGCGTGACCAGCTCTTGACGCAGCCTGCAGTGCATTCCCACGCTCTCCTCCTTGTGCATTGACGTCCGCACCTCGATCTAGCAGCATTCGCACGACGGCCTCATGACCACCGTGCGACACCACCTGCAGTGCAGTCCCATAGTTTCCTCCTTGTGCGTTGATCTCGGTACCTCCATCCAGCAGCAGATGCACGATGGATTTGTGACCACCATAAGATGCCGCCTGCAGCGCGTTCCCATACTGTCCTCCTTGCGCGTTGATATTGGCCCCTTTGGTGAGTAACCATCTTGCAATATCCAGAAATCCTGCACTGCATGCATAGTACAGAGGGTCAGGGATGGTGTTGGCTTCACGATGCCAATTTGACATAGCCCAGCTTTGATCCAAATCGTGCATCCTGATCCAATTGAGAAAATACGCTCTCCGGGAGAGATGAAAGAACTCCTGTGCCAGCTCCTGTAGAAGCTGATGAGGATCGGGGCCCTGCCCCCAGAAATGGAAGACCCAATACCGCGCTGCATATAGAGCTAGGGCAACATCTTGTTCTCCTGACATCCTTTTCTCGTCCAGCCCACCTGTGTCAAATTGCATCAGATATGCGAGGCATGTCATGGCGATGGACCTGTGGGCCAACTCGGCATTGACACTATAACTCAATGCTTCACCAGCTCGAATCCGTTTAGACATCAGATATTCCTTCACAGAAAAGTGTGATAATCGGAGAATTCGTGCTGTGAGCGTTCCATGAGGAAATTTAGAGTGCCGACCACCGAGATACAGAGCATCGGCGGCACCTGAAATTGCTGACAGAGAGACTAAACTACCACATATTGTGAGCACGTCCGACGGATCGCGCATGCGGTTCTCAGTGCCATAATACGCCTTGCCTTTGGAGTTTATAGCCACAGTAACAACCTTGGCGACTTCGCCAAGTAACATGGGACGTCCAGAGAAGCAGATGAATTGCAAAATCCGATGGATTTTTTCTTGGTGCTCATCCGGAATATTTCGCAATATGCACTCATACGTTGCATCCAGCGTTTTCGGCAGAGTTTTCAAAGCCGTCTCGAGATCACTAGTAGTGACGCAGTTTCGCAAGCTGTCCAATTGACAGCGCACCCATTGAAACCTTGATATACAACTCCCATCAGCTATCAGATATCCAAGCAAAACTCATGACTTACATCCCATCTGCACGTTTGACAAGAGTTTTCTGAATAGACGCTTTCTCCCTAGTTCCCCATTTTCGCAGGTGAGGGTCGCTTTCCAGTAGATCTTCAAGATACCGCTCAATGTCGCATGTGATACGAGATGTTTCGCCATGGAGATCAACGCGATATGTGAACAAATGCTCCGCTGCATCCTCGATCTCTGGCACAGGCCGACTGGTGACTGAAACATGTAGAGTTGGAACACCCCAACTCTTCATTTCAGCCAAGAATCGTAGAGTGCTTTCTCGCTCCAAGCCAATGCATTCGTCCAGCGCATCGATCACAATATAGGTCTGGTCAAACAACCCGATCATTGCCTTCAGGATTGCAATTAGATCATCCAGATTCGGCTGCTGAGCGCCGTTGTGATTCCATGTGTTGAGATCCTTCAATGCAGTAGGAGTCCCAGGGCCTTGGAATAAGAGTTGGGCAACCAGCGAGTGTATGAGGCTCCGAAATAGTAATTTCCCAGAATCGTTGAAGTCATAGTAGAAATACGCCACAGCAGTGGACGAGCCAGGTGGACAATGGTTGTGCTGAAGGGTATCAATGACAGTAGAGCTATTATGGAACAGGTATGTTAGTTGTCGCTGCAAATTCCTACCGAAGAGCTTTACCAAAGAATTGTTTTGCCGTTGCCAGCTGTGGGGAGTCTCTCATCAGAACGCGTCCAAATAGTTGAAATACACCCTTATGAACATACGAATGCCATGCATCCAGAGGAACGAGTTGGAAGCTTTCGTCCAGTCCAGAAACATTTCTCCGTGTACAAACCATTCGCCGGTTTCAGATTGCCGCTTGCTTAACGCAGAGTAATGGTTTGTGGATGGATCAGGTAGGCTTAGCCACCAACGGATGTCCTTTCGAAGGCTTTCGTCTGTGTGGCAATTATACGAGTTACACAAAGAAGACGAACACGGAAAGAAAAAGAAGACCTGCCTTTAAGAACTTGCAAGAGCTTAGCACTTCCAGTCGTCGTCGCTAAGATGACGGCAGTGACCATAGGAACCTCCCGGCTTGATAACTCCTGCAGCTTCTCCATCGCGTCTTTGATATCCGTACTTTTTCCAAAAAATACCTTCCAGTATTGAACTAAAAAACGTCATCAGCTATGAGATCCAGTCGAGCATGACGAGATCTTCACCAAGATGTCTCTGCTTCATCGACTTCGTCACTACTCCAAGCACCACAAGCAGCTGTGCAAGGGTCTCAACAATGATTTTCTTCAACAAGGTAGTAATCTCTTGTTGGATGTAAACACTCAGCCGTTCGAGGAAGCTTTTGAGCTCCCCAAACATCTGAACAATCATGTCATAGTTCGCACTGACATCCTTCGCAGCCTGAGATCGACGAGCGCATGAGGTTTTGTCCTCTCAGTCGTGTCCTTGACTGAGAGTGACAACCCATACCTGGAGCAATACACGAACAGCCGCAAATACGGCATTTGCTGGTGGAAGGGCCTTGTAGAACTTTCTGTCAAGTACATGTCTCGAGCGCAGCAGATGTCGCGCTCACCGTCGCTAGGCTTTCTCCCACCGTCTTTGAGAGCGTGCTAACCAGTTCAAGAACTAGCTTGATAGCATTTCAAATCTTTTTGCCCTTTTGACGACGATGCTTGAACTGCTCCTGCTCCCTCTCGATGATTTCTAGGAGGGCGCCGGGGGAATTGGCCTCATGCTTGCCTTCGAGAATGTCATACTTGACGTCTTGCTTGTAGCGTGTGATTGCAGAGACCCAGAGGTCTAGGAACTGCGATTGAGGATCGATGTCTGCCATGTTCTATAACGTGAAGGTGAGATCCTATAAGGAAGCGTCTACAGCCGAAGGTGATGCTAGAAGCTGCTGAGAACAAGCACGCTACAGTCATTTGCATGTTATTCTGCAGTCGTGCAGCCAAAAAAGTTGTTTGTTCTGGCCAAATACATTGTCACGCAGCCTAGGAGCAAATCTCTCTCTTAGCGCTTGCGCCCATCTGTGTCTTTTGAAGTGGTCTACCTCTTCGCTCAGGGATCTCGCAATGGCTCCAGCTGCTACTACAGACAGGTTTCGTGCATCCGAGCTTCGTTTTTTTACTTGAGTTTACAATGTCATGAGTATGGTGTCTGTGACTATCTGTGACTATTTGGTCGAAGCAAACAACATTTCTGGCTGCACGACTGCAGAATGACATGCAAACGACTGTAACACAACTATCGTTCGCGGACATACCGGAACTGACTAACTGGGAAGCTCTGATCCGGCACTGCACGTTCTTTGTCGAGACTTCAAGATTTACTTAGAAAGCTTTGAGATCGTCACAGTCCAGATGATAAGAGCCTGCAGTCAGACAGTAGCGCTGAGAAGTATGGAACATTCGGCAACATGGGTCGACATGTAGAGCACTTGTAGAGCGGACTCGAAGCTGCAGGAGAACTCGTTGTCGCTATGACAGCCGAGTAATTGGCGATCAAACATCAACGATACTGGCAGCGCCTCTGATGAAGCGAAGTCACCTTGAATGACAGGTTTTGGGAGATTTATCACGTGCAGCGGCGACGGCTCCGCAAATTTTGCCAACATCTTTCCCAGCCTGTGAAGTTGTCAAGTGTTCCGAAGAACAGAGGCCGCCCGCCCCCGCAGCTGCTCCAGCGGTGCCTTCATCAGTGCCATCCCCTGCGCCCGCACGATGCACGAAAGTTCTTCCCATGCCCGCCGCTAGCGGTTCGCCCTCTACAGCTAGCCCTACTGGAGTCTCCTCGATTGCCCGTGTGCAACGCACGAGCCCGTTCGACGCACCAGCAAATGCGACGCACCAGCAAATGACGATATGATATGGGTAAGTCAACACAAACGCAACGGTTACCGCACGGGATCCAATAGCCTGGCAGTCCGTCGACGACGCAGACATATCCCGCCGGCGCTGATCACGACCAGAATCTGCATCCGCCGGCCACCCCTGCAGATCCCGATGACATCGCTGAGCAGGTCGGGATCACGTTTTTGCACGTGTCCGATCACGCTTTCCGCTCTGCCTCGTCCCCCACCCGCGTCCCCTCCACATCCCCCGCGCCCACGCTCGACGCCGCGCTCGGCTGGACAGGCGGCTTCGGCGGCGCGGGCGGGGCGAACCACCACACGGGGTACCGCCGCTGGACATTATTCACAAGCAGCGCGACCGCAAGCGCGAGCGTCGAGGACAGCAGCACGACGGGCAAAAAATACCACCCAATCTCGCCGACGCCGTCGTCGACGCTGGGGAGCAGCGCGGTCGCGCCGGCGGGCGGGTGCGTGGTGCCGGTGATCTGCATGGCGGCGGTGGCGGTCGCACAGGAGAGGGCGGCGGACAGCCAGCGGAGCTGGGCGAAGCGCGCGGGGGGGAGGAGGCGGAAGAGCTTGGCGATGCAGGTGCCGAGGAGCGCGCCGATGAAGTGGCCGCCGAAGAGGGCGCGGGGCTGGGAGAATGGGGCATCGGGGGCGCCGTAGATGAGGACGGCGGAGGCGCCCTGGGTGGGGATCGGTTAGTGGGGGGGTCTAGAGGGGGAATGCGGGGAAAGGAGACGGCGGAGAAACATCGGGAAAGGCATAGTGAAGGCAATGATAGAGAAAAAAAAAATCGAAAAAATTGTAAACGCATACGCACATAGCTGGCCACTAATAATGGGACGTCGCGGTCGAGAAAGTAGCGCGCCTGGCCAAAGACGGCCGTGATCACCGACAAGCCGCAGAACGCGCCGATCCAGGACCAGATCCAAACGAGCGGCGCAGGGAGCGGGCGGGGTGGCGTCGCGCGGTAGCCGAGGAAGTGGGAGAGAATGGGAGGGAGACGGGCGAGGCGGGAGGGTGGAGAGGACATGTCGTGGGTGTGGGGTAGGGCGCGTCAAGTACTGTTGCGGGCCGTGGCGGTTTTGATGGCGTCGAGAGCCGAAGGAATCGGACGTGTCAGAGCGTGGAAAATGAGTCGAGCAACAATGCGTGAGGCCGACGGCGTGCGTAAGTGAGAGGCGTGTGCAGGATTAAATACGAGCGTGGACGAGTCGCATCGGCGATTTACCCGAAGCCATCTAAGCGAGCAATATGCTCAACGACAGAGCCGCGGTCGGCCGTCGACGTCGAGCCAGTCGGTTGAGAGCTTAGATGGAGAAGGAGGCGGGTGCGGGGAGAGCAGGGACACCGTCGGCAGGTTTGACGGCGCGAATGGCTTGGGCGCTCACCGGTAAAGGCGTCGTCGAGAGAAACCGGGACGATCATGGGCGCTCGAGTCGCGCACGTGGCTGCACTCGGCTCCGAAATGAGCGCCTGTTGGGCGTTCAAACAAACGGTTCCGGTCGTGCCCGAAGGAGCTGACCACCACTTCGGCCATAGGGTTTTGAAAACGCACCTCTGCCATCCAAGAAGGCTGGTATGCTTGATATCCTGCACAGGCCTCGTTACCATCGATGCATCTATTAATGAACACTTCCAAATTGCAGGCTTGAGCGCGTTTGGAGTGCGTCTAGGGAACACTCATCGTAAAGCATCCCCTCAGCGCTGGTGCGTTCACACGAAAGAAGAAGCGACGCACGTCCTTGAATTCAGGACAATTGCTGATGCGATGCCAGGGCAATCACGAGAGCTTGAGGGGCTGTGGTCATTCCTGATCATTTATGTAGAATCGTCTCCTTATGATCATTGACCAGATCCGCGGTGCTTTCAAAAGGTTTCTCAACATCACGCTCAGAAGTTGAACTCACCGCATACACGGTACGTTCGCTTTTCAATCTGTTTGTATACTATCACTGTATGTTCTCACAGTGTGATCCTATAGACGCAACCCAGAGGCCGATCGCAGGAGCAACTTCTGGGAAGGACCCCCCCTCAGTTGAAAGGCCAAAACGTCTTCGAGGGGACTATGTCATCAAGATAGGACTTGATTATCTCTGTATGTATTTGGCAGGATTGCGATCTGTTACAGAGTACGTACTCTCGAGCTCACCTGCACAGCGACCAGTGCTGTCACTGTCTCAACCCTCCGTCACTCGTGGATTTACAGCGTCGAATCCTAACAGCTAGAAGAGGGCAATCGATTCTTCCAGTCTGCAGAATATCTTTGAATTCAGGCCCAATGTCCCCCATCCCCATTCAAGACCAGCTTCGTCGCCTGGTTCTAATCGATATCGAAACTTCCGCATTGCGATTCACCATCATCGGGTCCATGTCGCTCCACGCGAATGTCAGAAGGGATTGTTCTGCTTTAGAACACCAGGAGCGCTATCTATTGACCACTTACGCACTCGCCCAGGCTCGTTGACAGCTATGTAAATAACAGATGCACGTTTATCAGCTCTTCTGGCTACTGGACGCTTTCTGACAGTCGGCAATGCTTGATCACTCGTGTGTTTATGACATCAAATTCTAATTGGACGAAATTCAGCAATCCATCCAGTTAGACGACTGACAAGGTATATTATGGAATTCACGCACGGTATTATGTTTTCCATATCCACAAACCAGCTATGTCGCCTGCCGCAACGGAAGCATTCTCTGGAAGCGAGTGCGCGATGGCTTTGCCTTGGGATGCTACCTGTGATGCACTGTCTGCTTGCCTCTGTGTATCATTTTCCGCGTTTCGATATGCCGCCTCTAGTCCCATACGACCCTCCTTGTGCATCAACCTCAGCACCTCGATCCAGCAGCAGTGTCACAATGGTTTTGCGACCATGATAAGATGCCGCCCGCAGCGCGCTCTCGTAGAGTCCTCGTGCATGAACATGTGCACCTTGATCCAACAGCAGTCTCACGATGGATTCGTGTCCACCTACACACGCTGCCTGCAGTGCAGTCAAGTAGTATCCTCCTTGCGCATTGACTTCTGCACCTCGATCCAGCAGCAGCTTTAGAACGGATTTGTGTCCAAAATAAGATGCCGCCTGCATTGCGTTCTCGTAGGCTCCCCCTTGTGCATTGACTTCAGCACCTCGATCTAGCAGCAGTCGTACGACCGGTTCGTGACCAAGTGCAGATGCTGCCTGCAGCGCGTTGCCGTACCGACCTCCTTGTGCGTTTACCTCGGCGCCTTGCGTCAATAACCATTCTGAGATATCAAAAAGCCCTCCCGTAATTGAGTAGTAAAGAGGTTCAGGGATGACGTTGGCTTCACGATGCCATTTGGGGGATTGCCAGGTTTGATCCAAATCATACATTCTGACCCAGTTCAGAAAATATCTTCGCCGAGAGAGATGAAAGAACTCTTGAGCTAAACCCTGTAGAGGCAAGTCAGCATCCGGTCCCCGCTGCTTGAAATGTGAGACCCAATAGTGTGCCGCATACGAAGCTAGGGCCACATCATTGTCTCCTTTCATCCTTTCCTCGTCCAGCCCGTCTGTGTCGAATCGCATCAAATATGTGATGCAGGTCATGGCGATTGCCCTGTTGGCTAGGTGTGCTGCATTGACGTTGTAGTCGAACATTTCAGTTGTTTGACTCAATCTAGAGCTCAGGTATTCCTTAACAGATAAATGTGATAATCGAACAAGTTTCCCTGCGAGCGTATCGGGAGGGATTTCGGGGAGCCACTTGTCGGCTCGCAGACCCTGGACATCAGGTCCGAGAAATGACAAAAAGACCAAGCTGCCACATATTGTGAACACATCCGACGGATCGCGCATGCGGTTCCTAGAGTCGTAATGAGCCGTCCCATCAGGATTTATGGCCACTGTGACAACTTCGGCGAGTTCGTCGAGCATCATCGGACGTTCCGAGAAGCAGAGGAATTGCAAGATTCGATGGATTTTCTCTCGGTGGTCGTCTGGAATGTTTCACAGTATGCGTTCATAAGTTTCGTCCAGCGAATTAGGCAGAGTATTCAAGGCTGTATTGAGATCGTTGTTCGTGACGCAGTGTCGCAGACTGTCCAGTTGACAGCGCACCCACTGGAACCTTTGCGAAAAGCTCCCCATCAGCGTTTCATTTAGTGCCACGCAGCTTTGAGATCAACTTACATGCCGTCTGCACGTGCAACAAGCGCATTTCTGATCGACACCTTCTCATTTGCTTCCCATTTCTTCAGATGAGGATCCTTCTCCAGTTGAGCTGTGAGGAACCGATGAATGTCTTGATCGATACGCGACGTTGCGCCGTAGAGATCTACATGACGAGCGCCGGGCAAAGACTCCATTTTCTCTTTGATTTCTTGCTCCAGTCGACTGGCTGCCAGAATATGAAGAGGTTGCAGATTCCAGCTCTGTATTTCAGCCAAGAATTCGAGCACATTTCTTCGCTCTGGTCCAATGCACTCGTCCAGTCCATCAAGAACGATGAACGCATGGCTGAAGAAGCCAATACTCTTCTTCAGAACCCCCAGCAGCTCGTCTAATGTCGGCTGCTGCGAGCCGTTGTCTGTCCGCTTATAGAGGTCTCTCAATGGGCCAGGACATCGTCTAAGGAGTTGGAAGACAAGAGAATGCAGCATATTTCGATAGACGAGCTTCTGAGAGTCATTAAAGGTGAAGTAGAAGTAGGCCAAAGCGACAGAGGAATCTGCTTGACGTTTGAGAGCCTCGATGATTGTAGCGCTGTCATATATCAATTGCATCAGTGACATCCAATATATCTGGCTTCAAGACAGCCTCACCAGATAATTGTTTTGCCATTGCCAGCTGTATAGGTATTTCGTAAGAAACCATAAAAAGGGACGGGTCTTGGTGGACGCACGTATTCCACAGATCCACATGAATGACCCTGGTGTCGTCGTCCAGTTCACAAAATCTTGGCCTCGTATGAACCAGGCGCCGGTTCCGACGTGTCGCGCTTCTATGGCTGCATTATAGTTTGTGGTCGGATCAGGAGGCTTGAGCCATAAGCGGATCTTTTCTCGGAGCGCGTCGTCTACACCATCAATGGTATATATGAGACATAGCACATGGTCGCTATACCTGCAAAGAAAAACATACCTTCTGACGCCTGCATATTCTGTGAAGTTGTAGTGGTCGTCGCTAATATCACGGCAGTGACCATGGGAACCTCCTGGCTGGTCAAGATCTGCAGTGTCCCCATCGCATCGGACATTTCTGTATTCTGCCCGAACAGTCCCTTGCAGTATTGAACTACCAAGTTTCCCCATCAGCCACGTCCTCGGATGAGCGATATGAGCTCTTACCAAGGCGACTTTGCTTCATCCACTTGGTGGCTACTCCGAGCACCACGAGCACCTGGGCAAGGATGCCGACAATGACCCTCTTCAGATTGTCGGTGATCTCGTGTTGGACGTAAACGTCCAAACAACCCATGAAGCCTTTGAGCTTCTTGAACATGTCGATAATCATGTCATAGTGTCTACTGACGTCTTTTGCAGCCTAGATTGATGACGGTAATGAAATTCATGTCAAATGAGCACCGAGACATATACCTTTAGCAATACACAAACAGCGACAGAAATCACTTTCGCTGGTGGAAATGCCTGATATCGTCGAAGTCAGGTATATATGTCTTGGGCATTGGGCAGACACGGTGCTCACTGTTGCGAGAGTATCTCCGATCGCAGTTGATGATATATTCACCAGTTCCAGAACTGACCGAATAGCATGTCGGACTTTTTCTCCCTTCTTCCGATACTCCTTGAATCGGTTCATCTCCTTGTCGGGGATGACAAAGAGAGCATCGGGGGAATCTGCCGCCAGCCCGCATCCTTGAAGATCGTCGCCCTTGGTGTCTTGATTGTATCTTGTGATCGCCGATGCCCAAAGCTCCTGAAACTGCAATACAGGACTCGGATCTGTCATGTTCGACGACGTTGGGGCAAGACAACAGAACCACCGTGTGCACAGAGCAGACCGTAGGATAACAGCCACGCAGAGTGAGCGCTCGACGCTCCTTCGAAACCATAATAATTGCGTGAGATTCCAGAATACGGCAGTTTCAGTTCTATTGCTTATCCCATGATCAGATGCTAGCACCTTGTTCCAGAGGGCCCGACTTAGTGCACCCAAGCATTTGAAACGCTCATATTGTTGTATTGAGACTGTGGGACATATGGTTAGTTACAATCTGTCAGTAATAGAATGAGTCGTAGAGAGTCTTCAAGTTCAAGGACTCTTCGTCAACTTATCGGACCGGGTTGGCCCATTGCATGCAAGATTGTATACGGGTCTTACCTGACTCTTTCCATCGCTCCCTTGAGCCATTTCAGAGGCCTAGCTTGATATCCAAGCGATATGATGTGGTTTCAACATCGACTCACATATGTGCAATCATCGTGTCCACGGTCATGAAAAGTTTCGGATGGCGGAGACATCACGTGCGGCTCTGACGGCTCCGCGGATTTTGCAGGCCTGGTCCTCTTGCCCGATCTCGTTGATCTCCTCGTCGCCCACACCCTCCTCTTCATCACCTTTGACGATGAGCAAACTCAACGCAGGCGCGTTCGAGTTCGTCCCAGGCAAGGCCTTCCGCATCCCCCTCCCCGCCCAACAGCCTTCTCCACCTCTGAAGCCCGTCGAGCGCCCCGAACAGACAGAGGCCCCCCCCCCCGCCCCGACCATCTCTCTCAACATCGGCGGGTCAAAACCGCCATCAGCTCCCTCCCAAGCTCCATCAGCACCTGCATCGGCGCCATCCCCTTCCCCTGAGCCATCTGCAAAAGCCGCCTCTAAGCCTGCCGCGACCGCCTCGTCCTCTGCATCTACACCTGCTAAGACATCCGGCGTCTCCTCCCCCGCACTCGCCCCCGCCTCCGCATCGCGCACCTTCACCCTCGAAAAGGCTAAGACTGACACAGCCGCCATCGCCCAGGAGGTTCAGAACGCTGCGGATGAGGCCGTCCTCCAGGATCTCTTCGGCGACGGTCAGTGCTCCACGCCTTCTCTCCTTTCTGTTGACTGGATCATCCTTCTATACAGTCAAAGAGCATCTAAATATTGTCTTTGTTGGTCATGTCGATGCCGGAAAGAGCACAATGGGAGGCAATATTCTTTACCTCTCCGGCACCGTCGACAAGCGCACCATGGAAAAATACGAAAAAGAGGCCAAGGACGCAGGTCGTGAGACCTGGTACCTATCATGGGCCCTCGATTCGACACCACAAGAGCGTCTCAAGGGAAAAACTGTTGAGGTCGGACGCGCTTATTTTGAGACCGATACCCGTCGCTACACCATTCTTGATGCGCCTGGCCATAAAACATATGTCCCCTCTATGATCACTGGTGCGGCTCAAGCTGATGTCGCTATCCTCGTCATCTCCGCCCGCAAAGGAGAATTTGAAACCGGGTTCGAGCGCGGGGGTCAGACGCGTGAGCACATTATGCTGGTCAAGACTGCTGGCGTTGGGAAGATCATCGTCGTGATCAACAAGATGGACGATCCTACTGTGGGGTGGGAGAAGTCGCGCTTTGACGAGATCAAGGACAAGCTGACGCCGTTTGTACGCGGGGCGGGCTACAATCCCAAGACGGACGTGACCTGGATGCCTGTATCGGCATACACGGGAGCGAACTTAAAGGACCGCGTCGCGTCGTCTGTCTGCGCGTGGTGGGAGTGCGTACCCATCCGCCTCTCCGCCCTGCTCACGCTCACGCCTTCTCCCTCCCGCTCTCATGACTTTCCGCATGCTCCTCTCCCGTTCCTCGCGCAGTGGTCCCTCACTACTTGAGCACCTCGATAAGATGCCCATGGTCGACCGAAAACTTCACGCCCCGCTCATGATGCCTATCTCTGAAAAGTACAAAGACCTCGGTACAATTGTCGTCGGCAAGATCGAGTCGGGGCACATCCGCAAGGGCGACACGCTCCTGCTCATGCCGAATCGCGACACCGTCGAGGTCGCGACGCTGTACAATGAGCTCGAGGAGGAGGTTCCAGCGGCGGCGTCGGGCGACAACGTGCGGCTGCGGCTACGGGGCGTCGAGGACGAGGACATCAGCCCGGGGTTCGTGCTCACGAGCCCGGCGAAGCCGGTGCGGGCGGTGCGGCAGTTCGAGGCGCAGCTGGCGATCTTGGAGCACAAAAATATCATCTGTGCGGGGTATACGGCTGTCATGCACGTGCATACGCTCGCAGAGGAGGTCACACTTGCAGTGAGCACCACCCTTTATTTTCTATTCCTATTGACTCTGGGACTCACGGTCTAGTTTCTAGGGGCTCTTACATTACTTCGACAAGGCAACCGGGCGCAAGTCTAAGAAGCCTCCACAGTTTGCCAAGCGGGGACAGCGTATCGTCGCGTTGATTGAGACGACCGCACCGGTCTGTATCGAGCGCTTCGCGGATTACCCGCAGCTCGGCCGGTTCACTTTGCGCGACGAGGGTGCGCTTACTTTTGTCATCGTCACATCGTTCTGTAGCTCATCATATTCTACATTATATAGGAAGAACAATAGCAATCGGGAAGGTTCGTCTCTTTCCCTTGGCTTTCTTGAGGCCAGTATCAATATTTCTCTCTCCACTTGCAGGTCACGAAGTTGATCGAATCCGGCGTCGACATGGATGAAGTCGCAGGCGGCGTCGCCAATCTCTCTGTAGCGAGCTCTGCCGCCCCTGCGGCTTGAGCCATACCCAGAATGTCCTCTCACCCTCTATGAAGTTGTGCTGGCAGTGTAGTGGGTATTCATGAATGATTTGGGCGAGCACGGACGATGCGTAGGTGGGTGTGCAGGTTCTAGAACGAGGATGAAGTGGAGCCAAGATTGTACTTGTTTTGGCGTTGGGCCGATAGCCCTGTGTAGCGCGATATTGCTATACCGTATAACGAAAGGCTGTACGTGTGTAGTTACCCTCATGTAGCCTTTACTGTTTTCTGTCGTCCCTGACCTCGAGGTCGATTCACACCAGTCCGCTCTCGGGCTCCTTACTTATTTTTCGGGCAAACCAAGTGCCCCCCATGTCATGTCTCGAGCCCGCTGCGCTAATTTTGACCAGAAATACAACAACAGTGCCACCAACATCAGTAACGAAACGCTACAATCGCTGCTTATGCTGCGACGACTTGCGGCTGAGGCGCCGGCGGCACGTCCCCACCCGCCGCTGCCTGACCCACAGCAGGACCAACAGCGACGCCTTCAGCGTCGTTCGTCGGCCCCTCAGCAGCGACAGCGGCCAACACCTGCGTGTTCCGCTTCTTGGCGCTCGCGACGACCTCGAGGACGCTCTCGAGTCCCGCACGCCATGCTGTGAGGCGCCGCTCGAGGGCCTCCCACTGTGGACGCTCGAAGGCGCGCGCGGTGGCGCGGACAACCCGGAGCGTTTGGGTTGTCTGGGAGAGCTTGCCCGACAGGAGGCCTGCACGGATCACTGGTGTGCAGGGAAAATATAAGGCGTTTGATGCAAATAGATAGGTAGATGTGATTGATGCGCGTACCGTCGATGACCCATTTTTCGACATCGGAAACTTCGACTTGGAGAGAGGAAGCGATTTTGGTATACGAGAGCTCGCGCCCGATGTTCTGGAAGCCGAGCGCGGCAAGTGAGAGGAGGCGCATCTTGCGTTCCAGCTGCGCATTGTCAAGGCCTGCGTGTAGAAGGTCATATAAGAGCATTTGTTAATATGACCCTAACAAGCTTGCAGAAGAATACAGCGTACTGAATTTCTCGGCAGCATCGGCGTGGGCGTCTTGCCATGCCTTGAGCTCATCAAGCCCGCCATTGACGAAAACTTGCAGGAGCTGGAAGAGCTCGTGGTCTTTGAGTGCGAGGATAGAGTCGAGCTTGAAGAGCGTATCAAAGTCGAACAGGGTGGGGTAGGAGAGGGCGGTAGCGATGAGATCGATGGCTGCGTGTTGCGCATCGGGGAAAGAGGGTTCGAGGGAGCGAACGTAGGCAAGTTTGTACTTGTACGATACGTCTCTGCACGACTCATAGGTCAGACATAGTACAGGGTGAGGTCATGCGGAACGTACAGTTGACCAGCCGTCGTGAATGCATCGACGAGCGCTTTCAGGAACGCGCTCTTTTCACTCGGAGAGATGTCCCATTCCTGGAGCCATTTTTCGGTGTCAGCTTGCGACAGCTGTAGGACCTCGAGTTCGTCGTTGGCGCTTGCGAGCCCGATAATAGAGGTGTAGACAGGAAGGCGCAGCGACGATGATCGTGGAAGGGCGTTGAATAGGTTGGAAAGTCTATAACAAAGCAGATTGTTAATACTGGACACCACGATGATCAAAGACTAGACGCACATGCGATATTTGATACTAGATTCTGCAGGGGAGGATGTAACAACAATCAATAGATTGGAGATGCTTTCCTTCGTTTCTGACGAATCCGTCGGCCATAGCGTCAAGAGGTGGGCGTAAAGCAAGTTGAAAAATCCTTCGATCTCTGATGTTTGCGAAAAGAAAATGCATCATTGCACTAGGCATGCCATTCCGAAGATACGAGTACTCACCTCGGAGAGATCCTTCACCAAAACCCTTCACCTCCCCAAATACATTCAAAAAAAACTGCTTCCGACGTCCCTCATCTTCAGCTATTGGTGTCTGACCCTCCCCGACCTGAAGACTGTCTTGCACGGACTGGATATATGATGCGCGTTCTGACTCTGACTTGCTCTGCGCGATGTAATTTGCCAATTCTAGGATCTAGCAGACAGTCAGAAGGTGCTTAGATGAGTACAGATATGATGATGCATTACCTGCTCTTCAAATGTGCCCTCTGCGAAGACGGAGACAGAGTCTGTTACCGCCATAATTTTCTTGTACAAGTACTGGTCAAGTTTAAGGCCGTTGGTCAACAAGAACAAACAACCACCTCCTCGCTGCCTCTTTGGGAACTCAAGGTTTCTCAACGAGAACGCGCTTGCTGCTCATCTTGTCCTCCGAGTCTTATAGTTTGACGGTCCAACTTCTCTCATCACTATGCTTGGAGACATTTACCATGGCCTCGGGAGCACAGGGCACTGACCTTGCACTTTGATCTTGAAACAGTGATGAAGGGAGCAGATCTGCACAGTCACCGGTCACCGTCCGGGGCCATCATGCAGTAGCATTGGTCGCGACTCGCCCATCTACCCCCTTGATCATTCCAGACAAGCTTTTGTTCATGGGCTGCTTGCGCTGTCTATGTCACCTTAATGATCAAAGTTTTATGTGTACGGGCCAGGTTCAATGTCTCGAAAATAGTGCTCAATATCAACAATGCTCTCGTATAGTCAGTTTTCTCGTTACTGGAATCAGTCGTCACATAACTGATCAGGTTTTACAATAAAAAGCAGCCGTGTCGATTGCCATGGACGTTTATGAAATTCAACCTAGATACAGCTCCCTATGAAGCATCGGAACGTGCGCCACAGTACAGTGCCTCCAAAGCAAGATGGTTACCCGTCTTCGTCTGATTATGGCTCGCATCCACTGAGAGCTACTATTTAAGCTAGGGCCTGGATCTGCATCTTTTTGCTCTCTCGTCTGCTCAGAAACTGTCTCTCCGGCAGACTCAGTCTCGTGCATAAAGATGGCAGTGGACACATCCGAATTTCTTCACCTTGTTGGTACCATTATTATAGACGATATCACCACACTCGCTTGTCAACTATTTCTCGAAGGTGCGTTGGTCGAACGCTGAAAATGATCAAATGATCACTCTCGTCTAGGTATCTTCGCCATTCTAGTTTGTTACTCGACATATCTTCTCCTGTAAGTCTAGAATCTTGTGAGATTACGGCCATGTTGATCGGGAGTATGAAACAGTCGGAAAGGGCATGTCTCGAAATCAAGCCTGACGATGCTTGTTTGCACTCTAATCATGTTTGCATCTTCAACCACTTACGTGGCTATCACACTGGCTACAAGCATCGAGACTGTTCGCGACCTCCTCATGGAACACCTCGGTCAGTCGTTGAAAATGAAGATATCTGCCTTGCACCGATCCATTCAAATCGATCAATTCGCGCTTGCGCTCCTTTCAAGCATCATTGTGAGTAATCCGCCAGCTTCACTCGCCCAGAAAGCCGATATCCTGGTTACTAGTACGTCCTTGGCGATGCTATCGTCGTATGGAGAGCCTGGGCTTTATGGTCGGATAATAGAAATATTACGATTGGTCTTACATTCCTTCTGGCAGGCACGGCCAGTACGCTGCTCTCTCTTTTTACCCAGTCAAGAGGATAAACTGTGACTTTTCAAGTTACAAATCTGATTATGGGCGGGACTGAAATCAAGCATTTGCTTGATCACGCTGATCTCTCGGCGAACAGATTAGGAGCTATCGTTCAACGTATCAGTTGGTCGACAGCATTGGCAACGAATACTGTGGCTACCTCCCTTATCGCATATAAAGCGTGGTACATCTCAATATTCTCACTTCATCGAGTCAGCCTGATAGAGGCATATCATCAGGCGACATAGGCAGTTTATCAAAACTCAGCTTGGTACCCGAAGCAGAAGAACGAGAATTGAGAAGATTCTCGTCCTCTTGGTTGAGTCCGGAGCGCTTTACTGTCTTGTATGGGTAAGTCGGTGTTATTGAGGTCAGCTGCTGATCTTGCAATTCTATGGTGATGGACCTAGATATCTCTTTTTGTCGGCAATCACATTTACATTTCTGGTCAAAACTTGACAACTCGCTTTTTCTTGCCTCTGAGCACTCAAATCGCGGTCAGTGTATTCGGTGAAATCCTAACCACAACTCTCTAACATCCAAGTAGGGTATATATCCCACCCTCGTTGTCATTCTCGTTAGCATGCAGCGGACGGTCATAGACATATCAACTATCGAGACCAGGACATCAGCTGGCATGCAATTTGCGGCTCCGCTAGACAATGACAGTCGGAGTCCTAGACGAGTGAGGACCGAGATGTCGTTGGTGTGATGTTCAGGCTTTATATCTAGGTTCGTCCAGCTCCTGCGAACCCTATGCGCCGGTACACTCGGTGCCTACTAAGCACTAACGCCTCACTCCAGTTTCTGTAATGCAGATATCACGAAGAGGGCCCTGTAGAATACTCGTGCGTTCCATCCTTGACCCACTCTATGCGAGTATTCGCCAATTCCAAGATTTTAATATAGGTTTTGGTGGTCGCACAAGCGATACTGCCTTCCATGTTCTGCGAAAGTTTGTCATTGTGCAGGCAGAGACAACCATCGCCTCTGGTCCACATGGACAAACACCCGGCTTCTTTTCCGATGATTTGATCCATGGGTGCCATTCACAACCTGTCTGTCGCTGCCAATGACACAGGTCGACTCAGAAACGCGGATTCAATGCCATACATAAGACGGTACCAATTTATCAGTCAAGCGGAATCAATCAAGCTGCCCATTATGCACTAGTTATGACAGCTGTTATCGGTGACTTGCTCTCCGTCGAACGCGACGTATCCTCAGCCCACCAACCTAGTATGTTATTGGTGAGACTATCGTTGTATGGACAGCCTGGGCTTTGTGGCCCGACGACACAAAGGCCACGATCGGTTTCATACGTCTCTTGACAGCACGATCAGTAAGGTCACTCTTATCAAATCACGAGAATAAATAGTCTTCTGAACCAGCTGCGAACTCAATGTTAGACGGCACTGATCTACAGCACTGGTCCAAATATGTCGACAACTCGGACAACAGATCAGGATTGATCGTTCAACGCACTGATAGTTGGTCACCGGCGTCGGCAACGAATGTAGTGGCTACACTCATCGCATATAAAGCATAGTGCGGCTCGCTATCCTACATCGATCAAGCCATCCTGACATGGACGTGTCCTTAGGTGACATAGACAGTTCATCAAATCACAGCATGGCAGCGGAAGCAGGCGGACGAACATCGAAAAGATTCCCATCCTCTTAATCGAGTCCGGAACACTTTATTGCCTTGTGTGGGTGGGTCATTTTCATCTAACCTTCTGGCCTTGCAATTCGACGTTTATGAACCTAGATATCTATCTTTTTCGGTTGTGATGTCTCAGTTCCTGGTGAGGATCTGACATACCCAACAGTTCCTCCGCCCTTACATTAATCTCTGCATTTCAGGGAGGCTACGCTCTGTATTCGAATTCCTCTGAAATTGTGGCGATTCACTAGTCAGGGAAAGTCAGGGGAATAAGAATAGAGCCGCCAGACTATGCCCACGAGCTGTCTATCTGCCATTTTGGTGATGTGTGACAGCTCTTGGACGTGTACGTTGCTGTGAAACCTAATCCCTTGAGAATCTCATGTGCATGGGTGACGAGGTTCAATAGAGAATCCTATATCATTCTTCGATGAAGTACGCGCGATCGGACAACTGGCCAGTCGCCCATTTTCTGGCCTTGTCATCTTCGTCTTTTCGACCCAAGGTCTCTAAACAGCAGCAACCGCATTGATCACTATGATCGACGATGCACACTCTTTGCATGTCGACGATTGGGGTTCATCAAATCCCATTCATGAACAATGTTTGGGAAGCATCAGGTATCATGTGTAGGTATAGTTACCGATCTTTGTCTGTCGCAGAGGTAAAGTGATGTCCTTTCTGTACATTGGTAGGCATTATTCAAAGGTTTTGAACGACCTTCGGCACTTTCACTGCTCTCACCCACCCACCCGCTGTCTCTCTGGAAGACACAGCTCTGGTGCATGAAAATGGCAGCCAAATCGAAATTCCTCCGTTCCATAGGGCAAAGAGTCGTATGCGAGGTCAGCGCGATCGCTTGTCAGCTATTTCTGCAAGGTAGGTCACTCTCATCTTGAGAAAAACAAGTGCTCACTCTCCTCTAGGCGTCTTTGCCATTCTGATTTGCTTTTCGACTTATCTTCTCCTGTAAGTCTAGTAATAAACACCTCAAGCTTTACTGATAACTGTGGATTGTGTAGCAGCCGGAAAGGATCTATCTCGAAGGCACGCCTGATGATGTTTGGACTTACTCTGACCATGTTTGCGTGTTCAACCACTTGTGTGGCCATAAAATTGGCGACTAGCATCAAGCTATTTCGCCAAATTCTCATCGAGCAGCCGAGGCAACCAAAAAGGTTGTCTGCGCTGCAGAGATCTCTCGAAATCGACCAACTTATAATTACTCTCCTTACCATTGTCGTTGTGAGTAACTGTCTAGCAGAGCTCACTTCATGATAAGCTAAAAGCCTCATGCTTTGGTTCACAGTTCGTCCTTGGCGAGGCTGTCGTCGTATGGAGAGCCTGGGCTTTATGGTCCGACAATAGGACGATTAAGACTTGCCTGATATGTCTGTTGACCGGCACGACCAGTAAGCTCTCTCATCTTTTGATAATTTACGAGAATAAAGGATCTTTCAATAAGTCACAAACTTATTTTGGGGCGGCTCCGAACTTCAGATTTTATTGAAAAATAGTGTTATCCACGGAAGCAGAGTAGGGGGTATTGTTCAACGTACCAGTTGGCTAACAGCATTCATGACGAATGTGGTGGTTACATTACTCGTCGCGTATAAAGCATGGTGCGGCTTGCTATCCTCTAATCATCGGGTGATTCTGACATTCAGATGTATCACTAGGAAACATAGACAGTTCATCAAATCACAATTTGGCAGTGGAAGCAAGCGAACGAACACTGAAAAGGTTCTCATCCTCTTGATCGAATCTGGTGCGCTTTATTGCCTTGTATGGGTGAGTTTTATATCTCAAGGTGTTGATCATGCATCCAACGACATTGGACCAGATATCTCTATTTATTGGCCACTATATCAGGGTTACTGGTCAGAATTTAACCATACGTTTTCTCTTACCATTGAGCATTCAACTCGCGGTCAGTGTGCTCGCCAGAATGATGCTCCCAACTTTCTCATCTCTTAGTCTTATTAGGGCATCTATCCCACCCTCATTGTTATACTCGTTGACCTGCAATGCACAGTACTAGACATTTCACTCAATCAAGCTTCTGAGAGGCAGTCATCTGGTATCCGATTTGCGCCTCCGCTCGATTATGGCAATTGGGGGCCTGCGCGACTGAGGAACGAGATGGCCTCGGCATGATATAGGCCATCATACCGTAGTATGTTTTATTCCTGCGTGTCTCATGCGTGATACTTACTACAGCAGCTATGTTTCAGACTTTCCGAGGACGGGCTGTGTAGAACATCATGCCCCCTCTGTAAAATCACTATACCTCAAATGACGGCATCGTCAGGGCACGACTGCTTCAGTATTCTGTGGTATCATAAACACTAGTCAACATCGCACACATGACAACGCCGAGATTATGGTGGCTCTATCGTCAACAGATATCTAGAATCTATAGTACTACCTATACCTTACCACTCCCCGTCAAATCCAACAAAACCTAAACAAAGATTAGCACACATAACTTCCGTGATAGCCCGGCGAGGTGTAGGCTTACCAGTGAGCAGGAAAATGGGGAAGTACCGCTTTTTCTCGAGCCCCGCGCACCAGTTCCAGGCACTCGTGAGACGCCCATCGATGCAGCTGCCCGCGTCGTAGAAGTTGTCAGCGCCGCTTCCATCAAAGGCGTGTCGGAAGAAGTCGCCGAGGATCTCCATGTACAGATTATCCAAGGAACCGTACTCGGCGTCGATGTAGGCACGGAGCGCGGGACTTGTGTAGATATCAGGAAGCTTCAGGAGAGTATTGCAGATGGGGAGCAGTATGCGGTAGATTTGTGAATATTTGTCGATGAAAATAAGCGCGTTGGGCACATTGTGGTCGCCCATATGCACGACCGACGAACCGACCCATGACCCTACACTCTTTTGCGCCCGATGGAGGATAGCGTACATCATTCGAGACGTCTTGGGTGCGGCCTGGACACGATTGAGACCCTGGCCGGTGTCGTGCAGGCGGTACATAACATTTTCGGAGAGTAGGTCTTGTTCGGCAAGCGACCATAAATGGAACATATCTGAGGATACAGAAAAGACCTTCAGTTAGAGTTACGTCCAGATGCTCGAAGCGACGAAGGGCTTACCATGGAGGATCTCCCTCCATAGCGACAAACTTTGCAGTACGTAGGCGTACTGCTTTGAATGGTCGTGACTCAACCGTGCACCGCCCTTCCCACTTCGGATGGCAAGGCTGTCTTTCCCTTTTTTGTCCTTAGGTTGCGACGGGTGGAAATACTGTTTTAAATAGTCGATCATCCGCTCGCAGGGGTCCCTGTTGACCCGCAAGAATGCGTGATTATCACCGATGCTGTACAGCGCCTGTCTTACTTGCTCCTGCGACAGGTCTGCCGTCGAGTATCGTGACGACAATGTCTCGATAGCACGCTCTTTCGCCTTTATATCCTTCTGTATTTCCCGCCGACTGCGCTTGGCTGAATTGATTTCCTGCGTCGCTGTTGTGATTAGTGGGTCACGAAGGAGGTCCAACGCGGAATGCTCTTCAAGTAGGGAGTGGACGGTCTTGATCGGCGTCACACACGAAAAGCTCAGCATGTCCTTCACCTCCGGTGATTGGCTGTCCTGGATCCCGTATAACGTCAGATCACGTCAAAAAACCCTCCACGTCCGCGCACACGCACCTGCAGCATGTAGATGAGCTTCCCGTACGTCGTCCGCATCTTGTCCGGGTTCATGATCTTATGTCTCCGTCCCAACTCGAAGATACGTTGATAAAACGACGCGTTCGACTGGAAATCACGGTCCGTGAACAGTTCTTGGCCCTGCTTGTAATCCGCGGCAAGGACGAGGCCCGCCAGCACTGCGCATAGCTCGCGTATCTGGTGCACTATCCGCTTCGCTTTGCTTAGCCCGAAACCCAAGGTATCAATTTTGTCAGTGTACTCGGACACCTGGAGCGCGGCCTCGAGGAGGCGAAGGAATTTGCGCTCGGTGAGCGTGAGCCGGATGGGTATGTATTTTGTGCGTTCGACATACCACTCGCCTGGGTCGCTGCCAAGGGTGGGCTGCGCTCCGAGGACAAGCTGAGGTGCGGGGGCTGGGACTAGGCGCTCAAGCTCTTCATCCAGCTCCTCGTCCTCTTCCGTGTCCATCTGCACTCACGTAAGTCACTCATCCAGAAAGGTAATGGAAACGAACCTTCTCAATGCTTGATTGAGAGGACGTGACGCCGTTCTCAGAAAGCTTAGCTCTCTTGCCTTGCTGCTCTTCCAGAGATGTCGTCGCATGGCGCTTGCGCGTACCTTTGCGGTGCTGTGCGGCGAAACAGACTTCACAGTAGTTGTCCGAGCATACTTCGCAACGAAGCTGGGCAGGCTGATCTATACATTCAACGAGACTATTGCGTACACATGCAGCAAGAAAGGAGGCTGCGAACACGCACCTTCGCACTCTATACAGTATCCTGCGGCAACTTCCTTCTCTATCTGCTCTTCATCCCAACCCTCCGCAGGAATATCCGGTTTGATTCCAGGATGCGCCAAGTGCTCATCGTTGCTGTCGAGGATGTTCGCAAGCGAGAACGTTCCGTTCGTCGTAAGTGCGTCGGTGACGGTCTCGGAGAGCGTAGACATGCTACGAAATAATTTTGAGAAGGGCGCCAGTCGTTTCTGAAAGGTATTGAGCGAGTCAAGCGGTGTGAGGGGGTATATGTCGAGTTTTTGAACCTCCTCGTACAACGTTCAAGGTGGTCAACGGTCAGAGAGCTTCGGGCATAGGCCGAGGTGGCATTATATAATGGCTCATTTTACTCAAGCAAATTTCATGTAAAACGTGTGACGTGATGGTCATTATTTCTGTTGCCTATAACCCCTTATCAGCCGTATCCTATGGAGACACAAATGGCGATGTTCATCTTGCTCATCTGTGTACCCTTCCTCCCTTCTTGCAAACGATTGAAGCTTGTGACCTCTCCTGTCTGTCACTCATCGAAAATCTCAGAAGTATGTACTGGCTTGACTGTTCTTGTGATCTACTCAACGCCAATGTTTCTAGCACAGATAATCACTTCTTCAATGGCGGAGGTACACACTGGACGTAATGACACAGATGTGCATTCAGAGCATACACCTTTTCAATCAGACTTCTCGATCAGATATAATGCGACTGAAAATCCATATATTTGGCGTTCCATCAGATACTATTCAAGGGGAGTCGAATGTCTACTCATCTCTCCTTACAGGGTACCTCCTTCTGTATGCAGCGCTGTCCAGCTCCCGTTTGGAGCCAGTAGGAGTCCAGTCCGCTAACCATGCCTTCATGCTCGCTAATCCCTCACTTTGCACCTTCTTGATTGTAGCGTCTACAGGCGCGTTCCTCGTCAGAAGGTCGGAGCAGTGGTAGCCATCGCCCACTGCGACTGGTTGGCTTTGGGTGCTTTGAACGTCCACGCCGTCAGCAGAGACGGTCGCCTCGCGCCAGGGGTCACCTAACAAGAATAGAACAAGGCGGAATGTCATCAACCAACAATATCTATGACTGGCGATCCAGCCACGCACGTTGGCCATTTGCGAAGAAGAGGCGGTCAATTGTGACATTCCACCCATCGTATGCGATATTTGTTTTCTCGACGTCCGGTACAGGTGGGGAGCTGAATGCGGCAGGGAACATTTGCTGACATTGTCTCTGTAAGAACGGTCACGAAGAACTGTAAGTATGAGCTTCAACAGCGAACAGTAGCCAGAGACAAATTTACCTCGTCACCCGCTGGCTGGACGAGGCGAGAGACGAGGGTGGGATGATTCAATGGTGCGGCATCCTGCAGGAAGCCCACTTCATTGCATCTGGAGTTGAAATCAGTGTTGGGTCATAAACTCTCTCACTGATCGTCGAGCTTCAAGTCTTACACTATCCAAGTCCACGATCGGCCGGCATTGTCGACCGAAATGTCAGTCCAGTAACTCTGGTTCGTCAAGTAAGTGCTGAGGCAGTCTCTGTCAAAAGGAAGAACATGTGAGACAGATGATCGAAGCGCAGTCTGTAAAAACAAAATTACTCTGCATCCTCTCCGCCACAGACTGATTGATGTCAATCAGTTTCGATGTCGAGGGCTCGAATTTTGGCCACTTACTGAGAGAAAGATAGGTGTTTTTGAAATAGGATCCCCAAGCACTGACAGCGTGATCAGCGCCCCAGCCGCTCGCAGGTGCGTCGACTCCGTTCTTGACCTCCAATGCATCACAGAATTGGAAGAACTGAGCCCCTGGACCCGTAGACGGTTGCAAGGATTGCCAGTCCCACAGATTGTTACGTACTATTTTTTGTTGAAAAAATGTCTATCTAGTGGATGGGGGTTCAAGGAAAAAGGGACGCACATGCTCCTGTGACATCGTCAAGGTGCGTCACCGCCCCCAGGCCAAATTCGTTCTTAAGGGCGTTAATTTCAGATTGCGTCCCGTTCGTGAAGACTTGGTCGAAATGTGCAATTACGGCCTCGACGTCGGCCGAGCAATTCTGGGGCATGAACTGGCGAATCGGCTCGAAGTAACCCCAGTAGTCGCTGGTGAAAGATGTGAAAGGTATGAGATCCGCGGACCATTTGCTATTAGTGGTTCCACTTACAGAATGGCCTGCACTACGGCGGATGATGCGTACCCAGCCCAAAACACACCGGGTTTACTACCGAGCGATCCAAAATTCAAAAAGTTCATGAAAGAGGAGCAAATTCTAGCTCACTTGACCATGGTCCAACTCGTCAGTGCGCCTTCCAACGTGGATATCAGGGTAACGTCCAATCGTATCGTTGCAAGGACTCGCCTGAGTAACTGCCTCCGATCAAGACCCATGGTGCACGACCAGGAGCCACAGCGTCTCCGCCAGGCATAGGCAGCTTAACATTCTTTGCAAAGTACTCGAGGTCGTCGATCGCCTGCTGAATCGTGTGGAACCTCAAACTCGCGACGGACAAGTTGTTATACGGATTCGAGAGTCCATAGAAACGATGTTCGAGGATGATCGTCGCGCCTTTTTGCTGCTGAGCGATCTGGCCGTTGATGGTCGTGTTCGTGAGGTATCCGGTATATCCTGTTCAGGATCGAATATCAGCGTGAGGCGAGAACTGTCGCCGCAGAAAGGGAGGCTTGCCGGCCGCATTCACTTCTCCCGGTGTCATCAAAATGATAGGTCCGCCTGAAGCAAGGCCACGATCGTCAGATGTGCAGATCATGATCGACAAGCTAAGACTTTACCAGACTCATAGAATTCCCATGTATGCCAGTACCGCTGTTGAAACTTGCCTAAACTAGGATTGGTATGATCTATCAGCTGCTCGAAGATATACGTCGTGTTATATGGCGGAATCGTGGCTGCAGTTGTCGCGTGGACCACAGCATTGGAAGGCGCAGTCACAGGAGGGACGGCGGGCCTAGGAGCCAAGTTTGCGTGTAGACGCCCGTCTGGGAGTCTAGCTACAGCAAGCTCGGACAAGGAGAACAGAGGAAAAATGATAGCAAGCAGACGCAGCATCGTCATGCGGATCCCAATATGATAAGCTCACAGCAAAAGGGAATGAAGGATCATCAACGAAACTTCATCCTCTTTATGTGCTTTCGATGATGTTCTCCGCGCCGCTTTGCCGCCGTTGTGTCGCGAATGCGTCGGGGAAACTAGCAGTGTTCGGTTCTAGCACCAGATAATGATCCAGATCATCCTCCTTTCTCCTGAGTGAACGATATAAAAAGATGTTCGAAGGTCTTGCGGACAACTCGGCGGGCCCGGAAAGACCTGCTCATATGGCTTGATCAGCATCACAAGGACAGCAGGTACGGAGAAGCGACGATAAGATGGTGAGTCCTGGAGAGCTCTTCTGCAAGCGGAAAGTCTTCCTGGTCATAATGGGCGCTGGTGACGTACGGCCTTGCTGGCATTCGATCTCACATGACTATTTGTGAGAAATAAACGTCGACTTTGAAGCTGACAATCTATCTGGAGATAAGTCCATGAGATGATGGACCTACGTGGAATCCGCCCTAGGTATGCTGGCCCAGTGTCCTCTAGACATCAGGGCTGCGAACGCAATTCCTGTATATGTATGAACAGCGATGCCGTCGAGGCCAAGGGAGAACCATGGCTCATGCATTGTATATTTGACGTGATGAAATCAAGGCCGACGTAGCTCCTGAGGGACCCAGTTTCACGTTCTAAATGGGAATACGATGTTAGCAAAAATTCCGAGTAACCGACCTTGCTGGCAGGCCTCCCTGAATAGCTGTCTGGAGCTTTGCTCTCGCTTGAAAATCCTTTTGTCTCCAGCCTGCCAAAAACATACTCTCTTTGCTAATCGTCGGGAGTGATTCAGCATAAGCAATCATCTTATACGGACTGGCCCATTTCATAAAATATGGCAAATCCAGATCTGATTGTTCGAAGTGGTATCTGCCGCAGCTGGCATGTAATTGAGAGTTGAGTACTTCGAACCTGTTCTCGTTCCGGCCTTGGGGTGATGTGATGTGAAGCAAACCGAGATCAAAAAAATTAATTCATTCTCTAGCAAGACCGTCTGGAGACCCACCTTAGCCACCTATGATAATAAGCCAGTAAGGCACTTTCCGCAATATGAGATTACGACTAGATCAGCGTCAACAATGGGCAGGGTCGTGTTCGATGTAACAATACATCGTGAATGGGTCTTCCAACTTGAACATCAGTTCCAAGCTAATGGCCAGTGCTTTAGACGAAAATAAAATTACCTTACAATTACCCCCCAAACGCTCATATATGAGATGATCAGCAGCTCTCGTATATTTTTGCTGGTGTGTTACCTACAGTGTTTGTATGGTGCACATGTTGACAATCTCGTCGTACAAGGACATCGAACAGATGAATTCGACTGTTGCACGCACATCGCTTCCGCTTCCTCGGTGTTGATGCCAAAGGCGCGTTATCATCTGCCGACATGGCGCAGCACAGACGCACCTTCATCCTCTTGGATACACACGAGTGTCGAGCATCTATATGACTCGACCGAATTCCCCCCCCAAAAACGTCACCATGAACATGTCCATCCAACTTGATGATCAGAAGTTCGATTCGATCGAAGCATGGACCGAGCACCACCATTGAGGCCTGTAGTTGCCGCCTACCGCAAGCTTGTCATGAGACTGAAATCTTCGCGTGTGTTGATTGTGATAGAAGATAAACTCGTGATTCGACTGTGTTCAAAGTCATGGGCAAAGGACCTGGTGCGCGCCGAAATCAACGTTCAACACACGTTTCTATCAGGGAAACGATGTGCTATCACAAGATTCCATAGCAAACATGGAGGCAATCAGGAGCGGCCGGAAGGTTGTTGGAACGAGCTCGAGGGAGAGACTGAACGAATAGTCGAAAGCGTGGCTCATCGTCAGAGGTGGGAGTACACGGAAGCCGCGAGCGACTATTCGTTGAGCCGTCGGCCCGGCGACAAGGCACGTGTTGTAGCGCACGGAACAACGAACGCACCTATTCCTTGAACCAACATGCAGACGCCGTACATTGCTTGGCTTCGACACTGAGATGAATGAAGTAAAAAAAATTGTCAGCGCCAGGTAAGACAGACAATGTTTTGTTTTCAGTGTTGTTTGTTGTTTTTAACCAAGGGCAGCTGTCCGCAATGCCGCATGCTGTACTCTTTTCTACAATGCCGAAGTTTGGCATGCTTCAGCGTCTCAAACCAAGAAGAATTTGAGGGCGCTTGGGTCCCGGTTTGGGCATATCACTGGAGCTGTGATAGTATCCTGTAATCTTACTTGATCACCAGACTCTCGAAGTCAATCCTCGTGGCTCTTGTCCTACGGTCTGCTCCGTACACGTTGTTGTATCACCCTCTCCGGTTTGTTCAACATGGCATATTCAAGTCCTGGGGAGCAATTTCAGGAGATCTGGACAGCAGCGATCACGAGATACAATGAAGACACCAGGCGCGACTATCTTGATCGCGGGCTGGAGGCAGATTCCCCCGATGCTCTTTTTAGAATCCTCGACAAGGAGCTGAATCGATTCAAGGAGTATCAGAAGAAGGGAAAAAGATCCCGAAATGCGATTCTGCCAGTTCTGGAATTGGTGAACATATCCGCAGATGCGATAGGAGACAGTCTTGCGACGGTGAGCACCGCGTCTGCCCAGAAATCCAAAACATATAGCTGACTTCGACGACATCAGGCGTTTCACCAGCAAAAGCGATTTCTGTCGCTGTTCGGGTGTTACTAAAGGTTTGTGTTCCGGCATTCATTTGTACATGAGCCTCAACGCTGCTATCGACATAGGCTGCAAAAGATGTTAGTGTGAACTATGACATAGTCATTGGGATGTTCGAGGAGCTGAAGGGCTTCATCGGACGGCTGGATGTTCACAACCAAGTAGAGATCACGGAGGCACTGAAGAAAAATATCGTTGAAATCCTGGCGCAGCTGCTCGTGGTGCTTGGAGTAGCCACAAAGTGGATGAAGCAAAGTCGTCTTAGTAAGAACACGCACTGCTCATCCGATGACATAGCTCATGATACTTTGTAGTGCAATATGGGAAGGCACTCTTCGGGAAGAATACAGAGGTGCCGGATGCGATGGCAAAACTGCGGATTATATCCAGAAATTCCTCTCCGTGTACAAACCAGTCTCCGGTTCCAACCTGTCGTGCTTCTATAGCCGCATTGAAATTCGTGGTCGGATCGGGTGGTTTGAGCCATGAACGGATCCTCTCTCGGAGTCCGTCATCTGAATTGTTGAATTGGCATGAGTCACACAGTAAAATCGCGTCACAAGCTAGTACTCATACCTTCCAATGCTTGCACATTATGAGAAGTTTGAGTCGTCGTCGCTAAAATGACAGCAGCGACCATAGGGATCTCTTGGCTGGACTGGATGAATGCGCCGGGTTCATTTCTGTGGATTCGTGGTATACGTGCGTCCAAAAGCTCCCTCTTGTGATGGCTTCTAATGAAAGATGTACACAGCTGGCAATGGCAAAACAATCATTTGGTGAGGCTTTCTTGTGGGCGAGACACTATGAACAACGCTGACGAATCTGCTGTATGACAGCTCTACAGTCATCGAGACTCTCAAACGTCGAGTTGATTCCTCTGTCGCGTTGGCGTATTTCTACTTCAACTTCAACGATCCCGCAAAGCTGATCTATCGAAACATGCTGCATTCGCTCGTCCTCCAACTTTGCAACCGATGTCCTGATCCTTTGAGAGACCTTTACAAACGGACCAACGACGGCTCGCAGCAACCTACAGTGGATGAGCTACTTGGTACCTTGAAGAGGGCCATCGGCTGCTATAGCCAGACTTACATTGTCATTGACGCCTTAGACGAGTGCATCGGCTCAGAGCTAGGAGAGGTCCTCAAATTCTTGGCCGAAGTCAAGAGTTGGAATCTCGACACCCTCCATATTCTGGCTTCAAGTAGACCTGAACAGGAGATTATGGAAGCAGCTGATTATTTGTCTACCTGCATTGTCGATCCCCACGATGCAAATTCCAGCACCAAGGACGATATTCAGGCCTATCTCGACCATTTTCTCGAAAACGACTCCCGGCTCAAGAAATGGGGACCTACAGAGAAGGTGTTGATCAGAAAAACTCTCGCCACACGTGCCAATGGGATGTAAGTCAACATACTTGTCCGAATGATGGGAATACTGACGGGGAGTTGATTGCGAAGGTTTCAATGGGTACGCTGTCAATTGGACAGGTTGCGTAACTGCGTTACAAGAAAGGACCTCGAGACAGCTTTGGGATCTCTATCAAAGACACTTGACGCGACGTATGAACGCATACTGCGAAACATTCCAGGCGACCACCGAGAAAAGATCCATCGAATCTTGCAATTTCTTTGTTTCTCGGAACGACCGGTGATGCTCGGTGAAGTTGCCGAGGTTGTCACTGTGGCCATAGATCCTGAAGGAAAAGCACATCACGACTCTAGGAACCACATGCGCGATCCGTCGGATGTGCTCATAATCTGTGGCAGCCTTGTCTCTCTGTCACCTAGTCCGGAGAATATCAATCATATGCGATCTGATAAGTGGTGTCCTCATCTCCCTCGTGATGCACTCGCAACACGAATCATCCGATTATCGCACTTCTCTGTTAAAGAATACTTAACCTCTAACAGAATCCATTCAGGCGAGGCATCGGAATACGGTGTCAATGTCGAGCTAGCCAACAGGTCAATTGCCATGACATGTCTTGCATATCTGATGCGTTTCGACACAGATGGGCTGAGTGGGGAACAGATGAAAGGAGACAAATATATGGCCCTAGCTTCGTATGCGGCACACCATTGGCTCTCTCATTTCAAGCAGCTGGGGCCGGATGCTCAATTATCCCTACAGGCTTTAGCTCAAGAGTTTTTTCGTCTCCCCCCGCAGAATCACTTTCTAAATTGGACCAGGATGTATAATCTGGATGGTAATAGGTACCAATCAAGATGGTTCACGTACATCCCTAGCCCTCTGTACTATTCATGCAATGCAGGACTTCTAGGCATTTCAGAATGGTTATTGACGGAAGGTGCTGAGGTTGATGCGCTTGGTGGGCTGTTGGGGACCGCATTGAAGGCGGCATCTTGCCGTGGCCATGAGGCCGTTGCGCAGCTGTTGCTGGACCGAGGGGCTAATGTCCATGCACGAGGAGCGCTCAATGACAACGCATTGCATTCAGCATCCTATTATGGTTACGAAGCCGTTGT
Organism: Heterobasidion parviporum; assembly: GCA_002994785.1. NCBI lineage: Eukaryota > Fungi > Basidiomycota > Agaricomycetes > Russulales > Bondarzewiaceae > Heterobasidion > Heterobasidion parviporum. Next base: position 74,405 of record PDUQ01000060.1, read on the forward strand.
GCGACTGCTGCTGGACCGAGGTGCGGAGGTCAACGCACCAGGAAGAAACAACGAGACCGCATTGTGGGCGGCGTGTGCAAGTGGTCACGAAGCCGTCGTACGCCTACTGCTGGATCGAGGTGCAGACGTCAATACATTGGGAAGATTTGGCGATAATGTACTCCAATTGGCTGTATATTATGGCTTCGAAGCCGTTGCTCGGCAGCTCTTGGACCGGGGTGCAGACATCAATTCATCAGGAGGATACCACGGAGACTCACTGCAGATAGCCTGTGCGCGTGGCCATGAGCCCTTCGTACGATTGCTGCTGGATCGAGGTGCAGAAGTCAACGAACCAGGGGGATATGCACTGCAGGCGGCGTGCCAAAGTGGTAACGAAGCCACCGTGCGACTGCTTCTGGATCGCGGTGCGGAGGTCAATGCACAAGGGAGAATGGGTGGAAACGCACTGAATGCGGCGTCTCGAAGCGGTCACGAAACCATCGCGCGACTGCTGTTGGACCGAGGTGCTGAAGTCAACGCACAAGGAGGCCCTAATGGAAATGCGCTACATGCAGCATCTGAGCGTGGTCACGAAGCCGTTGTGCGACTGCTGCTGGACCGAGGTGCTGAAGTCAACGCACAAGGAGGCCTTGATGGAAATGCGCTACATTTAGCATCTCATCGCGATCGCGAAGCCGTTGTGCGACTGCTGTTGAACCGAGGTGCTGAGGTCAACGCACGAGGAAGAGTGCATAAAAATGCGTTGTGGGCAGCACTGACTCCTATTGACCGAGGTCGCGCTGTTTATCGGAAGTGCGTGTCCAGCAAAGAGGTGGTGAAGGTATTGTGGGATGCGGGCGCCAGACTGTATACAATGCCGTCCGAGGCGCATTCGGGAGAGTACATCGCTCAGCTCGCAGACATAGACTCGATGGTGTTAAAAGGGGATGCAGAAGTTTCGCAGCCGCAAAGCAGCAGACGAAAAAGTTGGCCTTTGAGCTTGAAGGCAGTATGTGTATGCTTTCTTCGTGCATTGACCATCTAATCTGAGATCGTCTTTTTCTAGTAAGGATTCGATAGTGTAAGTACACGAGGATATGAGGAAAGATCACACACATTCGAGCGTGTGGAACCCTCGAGGAGCTGATGGACAGCAGCTTTGACTCATGCCTGTTTAAACGGGGTTGAGGATCCATGTGTTGCCCTGTGCGAGCGCCTCAAGTATATATAATATGCCCTTGTAACTTAACGACAGCCTTTTGGCTCCTTGTGGGTACTTACCAGTCTGACTGACTGAGGCCGAGTCATGATTACTTGCGCGTCATTACCGACCCCAACGGATTTTGTTCGAGCGTCCCAGGCGTGGCGAAGAACCATGGCGGTGCAAATGACGCGTCGCGGCATAGAAATAGCCAAGTGAGAGCGGGTCAGAAAGACTTACGAGAGTCAAGATGCTCACAGAGATTTGCTCAGCAGTGGGGTTCGCGATGTTCCCCATACAGCCCGGAGTGATATTAGGGGAAGAGAAGTCAAGCTGAGGGATACTGCGAGTAGACGCGGTGCAGGGATGACTCCCTGGATGGAGAGCAGAGGAAGGAGTCGTCTCTCGGAGAGACACGTGACAGGGAGAGCACGGAGTATTCCGACGGCACGGAGCCAAGAGCGGGGCTCGGCGTAACGGGCTGTCATTGTCACAGGACGACGACGGCCGAGGAGTCCTCCCGCAGCCGCCTTGCTCGCTCTCCTCCTCGTCCTCGCTCCCTCGTCCCCACCGTATCGCCCTCGCGTGCACACCGACGACACCGACGCCCAAATGAGCGGCCTCTCCCCGCCCACCCTCAAGATCCCTGCCCTCTCCATCCAGACCTCCACGTCAGGCGACGGCCCCCACCGCCGGGCCCGCAGCGGGAGCCTGCTCAAAGTCGAGAAGGTCGATAGCTCAACGGAGGAAGTTCTCGACCAGGGAGCGTACGCGAACATCAATGCCGAGTGGGTCAACCGCAAGGGTGAGTCGCTCGTCGTGCGCTGTTTCGAGAGCCGAGTCGAGAGAGGGCAGACGAGCTCACCCGTGGCGGTTTCGTGCAGGCGCCTGGCTTATACATGTCGTCCTCATCGCGACTGGGAAGGTCGTCATTGACATCATCCCTGGCATGACGCAGGAAATTAGCTGGACGACGGTCAACCTCTGTTACCTTGCTGTACGTCTCCGCTGAGCTGTGTCCTGCCACCTTCATTCACATTAACCGTCTTCTGATCTATTCGCGCGATTTTGGCTGTTTCGGACCGCGCGACGCAGTTATCGTATCTCATGTTCCACTGGGTGACGGGCATCCCGTTCCAGAACGAGATGCATGGCGGCGCGTACGACGACCTCACGCTCTGGGAGCAGATCGACGAGGGCGCACAGAATACGCCGTCCAAAAAATGGCTCTTCTTCGTCCCCGTAGCTTTGTGAGTTCCCTCCCCATGCGCTCAGCTTCCATCCCCAGCCCTTCTGACGCGCCCTGCGCGAATCCTTGGGGCAGGTTCCTCATGTCCACGCACTACACGAACTACAACCCGTGGCTCTTCGCCATCAACCTCTCCGCGCTCATACTCGCCCTGATCCCCAAGCTTCCCTTCGTATGTCCGTCTTCTTTCCTTCCTCTCTCAAGGTTTAAATACCGCTCGCGCAGGCCCACCGGCAGCGCGTCCGCTTCATGACCGAAGACCAATCCGGCATGGCCACCCCCGTCACACCCGGCTTCCCGCCGTCAGGCATGAACACCCCGCCCGAGGGCCTCGTCAACACCTCCACGCCCTCCATCACCGTAACAGAGGCGGAGTTCCGGTGACCCGCCCCCCATCCCTCGGGCATCGGGCATCTCGCTCCGCCGTGCCGGGCTCCGATCAGGACAGAGGCTGTGATGGAGCTCGCGAGCACTTAGAGACGCGGATTGTTCTTGCTTATCCTGAGGGTATGGTGTGGCGAGAAGTAGAGGATCGAGAGTCGGTTTGGCGGAGGGCGGCGGAACACAATCATGCAACCACTAGTATACTCATTCACGGACCCCTAATCGCACAGCGCTGCTGTATCTTGCATCTCCGTTCATCTATGTTTGCCAGAGTGACAATGCTGCGCCTGCCTGCCTGCCCGCCTTGCTTGTATCGTTCTGCCCGCGACTAGATCTAGCAGTATGTAACAGAACCGCCCTTACACTATCCCTTTTTTCAGTCTTACTCGTTCTATTTTGTGGCTTGCACATTGTGAGCCAGGCCAGGCCAGGCTCCTGCATCTATCAGGACGCGATACGAAGCCTATTACGTGTCATTTTTATTGGTATTCCAGGTGTCGTCTCCAGGCTATGAGGGCGATTTTACGAGGAGGTCCTGGTATTCCTGCAGGCGCAACCTACACACCGAATCAAACGGCTGTCAAGAGCGCGCGATACGTCACCGGCACTCACAAGTTCCTCAACAGCATCAAGATCGTGACCTTGCCCACGGCGGGGACGTACAACGACGCCTATACAACGCGCGTTTCGTCAGCTCCGGTGCATAAAGAGAGCCGAGAGGGTAGGAAAAGTGGGCACCTTTTCGCGGACGTCCGCCTCGAAGTTCTTGTCTGCAGCGACGTTCACGCAGACGCAGCCGTCCTTGAGCCACGCGGTGCGCACCTTGTAGGACGCGCTCGGGACGGCGGAGACGACAACGTCCGACTGGGCGAGGCACGCCTCGAGCGTGAGCGTGCTTGGGTGCACGACGTGGTGTGGGTGGTACCGCCGCGTCGAAGAGGGCGGGCGTTTGGTGTATTCCTTTTCATTCGTTACCATCAATCGTCGATTTGGAAACGCAAGGTAAACGGGAGGAAGGGTTACCTGGATGGAGTCAATGTCGACAGAAAAAACACGCGCGCCGTCGTTCGCGAGCAGCGCGGCGAGCGGTCTGCCAACGACCTCCGATCTATCGATCATCGAGAAAAGACATCGGTCGCCTGTTGGTTTTGCGCTTTCAAATGTGAATTTGGCGTACCGGTTGATGACCGTGACGGTCTTCCCGTACGCGCGGTCGCCGTACGGCAGGATGCGGTTGTACACGCCGATATTCTCGAGGCATTTCACGATGCCGAGCGGCGTGCAGGGGAGAATGGACTTGACGGTCCCCTCCGGGGGTACGTCTTCGGTTTTGGCGGACGGCGCGTTCGTCAGCGGTGCGCTCGACAGGAGCGAGTTCGGGTCGAGGTATCTTATGCTGCAATAACACACGTCAGATTGACATCGCAAGAAAAGAAAACCCCTGGGTGTATGCGGCTGTACTTACTTATGATATAAGTTATAGTGGAACTTGAAGTTGAGCCCTTCAACATCTTTGAAGGGCGAGACGACCTAGGAGAGGGGGAAGTAGGGCTGTAGGCTAAGATGGACAGAGGGACGGAGGAGGTCAGAGGCGCACCTGCTGCAGGTAATGGTCCTTGAGACGCAAAATTCAGCTCGAGGTGTCAAATCGCGACGACGGCCCGCCGAACGCTACAAACCTGCTGTGCGCCGAAAATCGGATAATACACCTGCATCGCGCGACGTCCCATTCGTCCAGACGCAGAAAAAAAAGTGGTGGAAGAGATCAGATCGCGCAGACGCAGAGAGAAGGCTGGCGCACCATGATCCCATCCACGCTCTCGTCCGCGTTCGCCTCAATAATCGCATCTTCAACGCCCTCGCGCTCCCCGCCGCGCTCCCCGCCCTCTTCCGCAGGCGCGCACGCCGCGCCGACCTCGCGCAGCACGAACTCGAACCCGAGCGCTGCGCACTGCCTGCGCGTGAACTCGGCGTAGCTGCGGCTCGGGGCCGATGACGTCGCGAGGATGCCGACGAGCTTCGGCGCGCGGGGGCGCGCAGCGAGCGCGTGCTGCACCTCCGCTTGGAACGGCGCCGCGATGGCGTCGGCTTTGAGCAGGAGGCCCTTGGGTGCCGCGGCGTGTGCTGGGTCAGAGGACATGTTTTTTCTTCGTAGATTTGTTCTTGGAAGGGGTGTGGTGGGCTCGGAGTCGAGAGAGGACTCTGACTCGAGGAGGAGAGCTGGGAAATGGGTTGCGAAATGCGAATTACGAAAAAAATCGAGCGGATTGGAACCCTAACCTCAACGAAGTCCGGACTTCTCCGCTCCGTCGCTCGGCGATGTGTCCTCTCTTCTCCGCCGTCATCGACGCCCTGGAGACTTTTGAAATCCTCGCATTCGTATTCGACCTGGAGTGGCTTCTACACCTCAGCACATTTCGTGCTATTTCGTGACGGACTCAGATGCATGTATCGTCTCGACCATTTCTGATTCAACCCTGCATCGTCTCGATATTGTTGTCGCATTTGCGCGTCATAAAAGTTGCTATGCTCTCGAGGCAACGGTGGTCCTAATGTGTTCGTTTGACATTTTCCGAGCAGATTTGTTTATGCGTCCGCCTCTTCTCTTCATTTCCGGAGGACGGTCTTCGTTCATCAATGATTCGAGAAAACGTTGAGCATCAGCCAAGGATCGAATGCTCCCGAAGCTTAACGGAAGTCGGCGGTACCTTTCGTAGAGAGACCTATAATCTCCTATAACCCTCTGTAATTCAACTGAGTTGATTACTTTCGTTCCATTATACTTTTTCAACGGACCTAGTTGTCTTCTTCTGGGGGTCATACACCTTCACCTGGCCATGCTCGGGATCGACTCCTGGAGGCCGTTTTTGAAATGTGACGCTTTGATGCGATGAAGCGGGATCCCCTAGGCTCAGGAACGTCGACTCATGGACTTATCTCCATGCCAATTGTTCATCCCAGATCAGTTACCAGCTTCAAACTTTGTTTCCATAGGCGTCCACTTTACGAACAATCGTCATGCGGAGGCAAGGATGGAACAACTTCTCGCAGGGGGGTGCTCACCTCAAAGCTTCCTCCGTCCCTGCTTCGAATCCTCTGTAATATTTATCAAACTACTGACCCTCCAAATTTTCCAGACCCGCTGTGTTCAAGACGAATACTAGTATTATATCACCCGTTCAGGAGAAAGGCGGGCAGCATGGTCCATATCCCGAAATTCGAATTGAGTATTGGTTTCCCCGACAGCATATGCAGTTCATCGGCGGCAGGCGGCGCGGGTACAACGCTGTACAACGTCGAAAAGCACATAAAAGAGGGCGAAGTAAAAATCACCGCTCCTCATCCCCCTCTGAGCTCGTTAGACCGGGTCCCGCACGATGATGATGCGTCTGCTTTCTGTCGTTCTTCCTCTGCTTTCCTCCTCTGGACTCGCTCTTGGCAGACTTCCAGATGGGCGTCTCCACGGGAATGCACCTCCCAGGCCAGGCATTCCTCGAGTTGCCGCGCCAGCCCAAGGTGTTCAACATGCGTCGTCGGCTGCGACTATTCCGCCATACAACACGACGTACTACTTCGACCAGCTCATTGATCATAACGATCCAAGCCTGGGCACGTTCCAACAACGGTACTGGCATACATGGGAATATTACGAGGCTGGTGAGTTGTTTGTCAATGACGATTTGCAGGAAACTTCCGCTGACGTGGGCCACATTTCAGGTGGACCGATCATTTTGTTGACTCCAGGGGAACAGAACGCTGAAGGCAAGCCAATTTCAGCATAACATCGCTGGCTCGTCACTCACATGTACTTTTTGTCTTGAACAGGGTTCGATGGGTACCTCACCAACCGGACTATCAACGGTAAAATAGCTCAGCAGGAACATGGTGCGGCGATCGTCATTGAACATCGCTTCTATGGACTCTCAAACCCGTACAACAACTTGTCCGTCGCGAGTTTGAAATACCACACAATCCAACAAGGGATCGACGACCTCGAATACTTCGCGAAGAACGTGAAGCTGCCTATGCCCGGTGGAGATGCTGTTGCCCCTGGTCAAGCGCCCTGGATCTTGATCGGTGGAAGCTACAGCGGTAAGCCGTTAAATTCAAATTCATGGCCAATGACCTGATGTCCAATTGCAGGCGCGCTGACGAGTTTTACCATGGTCAAGTAAGTCGGCATTCACTAATTTACCTTTTCTTGAACATGACTCATTTTTCAACAGTAAACCTGGCCTCTTCTGGGCTGGATACGCGTCTTCCGCAACCGTGCAGAACATTGTGTACGTTGGATTCACTCTTGTTAGTCGACTAACCTCACAGATTTTACATTTCTTTCTAGCGACTTCTGGGGATACTTTGAGCCCATCCGCCAATCCATGGCAAAGAACTGCTCGGCTGACGTTGAGGCAGTGATCGCGCACTTTGATGATGTCTTCGAGAACGGGACGCAGTCCGAAATCGATGCGCTCAAGGACGCATACGGCATGGCAAACGTCACACACCTCGACGATGTCACTGGAGCATGTGCGTCTCATTGATTCTGACCGCTTCGTTCGGACGGTTGATTTTTTTTCGTCAAAATTTGCAGTACGCAACAACCTGTGGGACTGGCAGGAATTGGAACCCTCTTCGGGCCCCAACACCAAGTTCTTCAAATTCTGCGACGCTCTGGAAGTCAAGGACGGCGTAAGTGCATCAGAGAGCGGCTGGGGCGCTGACCATGCTGTCAGCGCTTGGGGATCATACTTCAAAAACACTTACCTTCCCAATCGTAAGTGGTTTACTGGGTGGATCTCGTCAACGTGGTGCTGATCGACGATCCTAGTTTGTGGAACTGTGGACGCAGAGTAGGCCTTTCCGACCAGATGTCCTCGAAATTTCGCAGACTGACAAAATGGCCTTGACAGAGAGTGTCTCAGCACGTATTTGTCCAACCAGACGTTCTGGACCAGTATCGATGTCGACAATTCTCAGCGATCGTGGTCTTGGATAGTGTGAGTCTTGAGAAGCAAGGCAACATGTTTTATCTTATCGGCGTCCTGGATTTATAGATGCAATGAGGTCGGGTTCTTGCAAGTTGGAGCGCCAGCCGATAAGCCTACCCTCGTTTCTCGCCTGAACACGGTGGCGACTGAGGCAGTAAGTCTTTGTTGCACCCTCTACTCTGGAATTTGACGCTCACCTTCGTCTTGGTTGTAGCGCCAATGCCAGGAACAGTTCCCTGCGGCATGGAGCTCCACGCCTACCATCGACGTCGAGAAAACAAACGTGGCATACCATGGATGGAACGTCACAGTCGACCGCCTCTTCTTTGCCAACGGCCAGCGTGGGTGTCTAGCACAATTTTGGGAGTACGATCTCATTCTGAACTACTCTTGTTTATTGTAGGCGATCCTTGGCGTGAGGCAACGCTCTCCGCCGACGGTGTGAATGTTCAGAGTACCCCGAGCCAGGTCGTCGCAGTGAGCGATGGCTTCCACTGCTCTGACCTTCTCACCCGCAACGCGCGGGTGGACGATACAATTCTGGATGTACACACCCAGGCGTTGGCTAGCATGAAGACATGGTTGGCGGACTGGACGGCGACCAGCTCCAAGCGGGAGCTGGACGGGACTGTGTACAAACGAAGCTACGCTATTAAGAGAGAAGAGTAGACATGTTACGCACTTCAACAAGTACTTGCACAAATATACGGATGTTTAATTGCATTGTGTGAATGCGATATTCATTTGCATGTTGCCGATTTTACCACGGCAGCTGAAGAGATGGGTACACACTCATGAATCATATAGTGCCCTTTACTGTGTTCTAGGGACGACCTGCAGAGGTAAATGCGTAGGCATAATCGCTAAAGAGAGAGCCATTAAACCTGTCCTCACTTTGTTCTAATGCTATATGGGCATTTTGTCGAACATGGATGCCCAATCCCCGTCATACTCGTAGATGGGATCCGACGCTGCTCCAAACCCGTCTACCTCGAATGTATCGGGAACTATCGTCTCCCCCTTCCAAGTCACATTCACTTTGCCATACAACTTGCGGTTGAGCGAGAGGGAGCACACATGGTCAAAGTCCAATTGCTCCACCTGCATGTTCGCCAGCCCTCGCTTCTTGACAAACGTCAGGAGCGCGCGAGTCATTTTCTTCGTCTTTGTTGGGATGTTCCTAATTTTCACAACGAGCGTCCTCAGGCGTGGAAAGATAAATTCGGCCGAGGAGTCCGCGCGACCGGAGGGAGTGGCAGCCTCAATGAAGGAAGATAGACTGTTGCAACCAATGATGATCACGACATCTTCCACATTAGTGAACCGTTGGAACATTGACAACCAGGTGAATTTCGAAACTTGATGAGCGATGCGCAAAGTCAAAGTATGCACGTCCTCGGGGGCATGATACATGTATATCGTGGATGTCATGGTATCCAATAGGTCGTTCAAAGTCAGTTTTGTATAGGACCACTGGTAAGAGAAACTGAGGGGGGGATCGATAGAGCTCGGGACGAGAGCCAGCGGTAGATTCGCTCGTCTTTTGGGTTCTGGCCATGCTAGGTACTGCAATATCTGCGTAGTCGTCATATCGGACTGATGATCAGAATACAAGGCTATGCTGTGATTCGAGCGTGGTAATTGATCAGACTGCTGTAAAGACTTTGACATACCAGCCGTTATGCGAGCCAAGCCGGCTACAGTGTCCACCACAGTTATATCAACCAAGAGATGCAAGCATACGAGCGAAGGCGTATGGAGGATGGAGAGGAGTCGAGAGACATCCCAATTGTTTCTGTTATACCGGCTTGCTCTGAAGCCTACACGAAGAACCTGAAGATAAGGCATATTTACTGATGCGATTGTGCCATCCCATGAACCAAGTGGGGACGATACTTTTTGTATGTCTGCAGAGCGTAGATGTGGGGCCCTTCGCAAGATATGAAGCACCGTAACAAAGTCTTGATAATCATTGGCTCGAAGATGTCGCAACGTAGTCAACTCATCGTGTACCCGGACTGTACCATCTAGTATCAATTCGACGAGACTCGGGGCATTTCTGAGAAGGAGCGGAGGGATGACAACGTTAGGACGTGTGTCGAAGGTTGTCGTGACAGCTATCTTTCTCAGGACGGGTGCTGGATCAACAAGGAGTTTGAAGAAGGTCAAGAGGTCGAAGACATCCCCAATCAATTCCAAGACGCGTATACGTCCGATCTGTGAAGAAATCATTTCCTGACCGACCAAATCATTTCTGATAATTAGTCTAATGTCTAGGCAACATTCTGGAGGAGATCTTGCGATGCAGAGTTTCACCCATTCGGGAGTGCTGAGGGAGATCGTGGACCATAGGCGAGAATAGCCGAGTGCAACGCCACGCCATCGACTACAGACGTACGTGAGACTGATCCATGGCTGGAGCCTCAGTCGATGACTTTCCCATCCATCGCGACAGACGTCAAAGATTTTCTCCAGAATTTCATTTGGAAATCGGAAGATGGGCAGTGCCTCGTTGTGTGCTCGAAGTGCTATGATAATGGGATCGCAATGGGGTGGACTGAGGGCGGGCAACGCGAGGGTGCTCTGAACGGAAGCTAAGTGTCATTCGATGACGGTGTGTGCCAGAGTCTGAGGTTTACCATTCTGACTTCGAGGACGAGCCACTTCCTTGGTCGTTAGTGGGCTCTCAGTTGTCAAATAACAAGCGTCTCACATGTGTGTAGATTGGATTCAGGCGGATACCAGATCTAGACCTCAAGGCAAAAGTAGTTGAGTGAACGACGAACCAACCACATGTCTTCACGTAGGGAGTCACGTACTGTCACATACTGTCACATACCAACGACCTCCTGGAGTCCTCTTGAGGCTTTCTGAGAATACTAGCTCATGGCACATTCGTCCTCTCCACCTCGAACTTACTCACGACGCTCTCCGCCTATCATTTCGCGCAGAAGGTATAACTCAAGCTCTGGCTCTGATAATATCTATGACCCCGCCCCTCACTCCATCTGGAGCCCCGTTCTTCATGCACTCCGATCCTCTACCTTGACGCAGCACTCCCTATTTTCCGCAATCGCACCTTTCGTCCTTTTCACACTCACACTGTTCTCTGTGCTCCTTGCGATTCGCACGCACCCGGCCCCACCTCTGCGTCTCCCATCTGGGCTATCTGGCAGCGTGTTTCTCAGAGTCGATGAACAGACCACCGCGAACGGGGTCCTGGGCCGTGTTCTGCTATTCTCAGAACGGATAAATGATCTACTTGGAGGCGGTATGTGCGCGTGGATGCAAGCGTGCGTACTGAGCCTGATCGTGCTCAGAGGCCTGGTCTGGATCAGTGCTTGTGTGGTCGACGCAGTACTCAACTTCGAGTACAGTAGTGGCGGTGTCTGGTGCTGGGAAGCGATCGCGGTTCCTACGGAAAGGGACGCAGGCTCTTTAAATTTCAGGCGTAGGAGGATAATGAAGGGTAGACACGGTAAATAAACCTTTGTTGAACAGAAATGGCTAGGAATATACGATCATCATCTCAATTGCGGCGTGAATACTCTCTCCTCAACACAGACGTTTGCGACTCATGTATATGAATGCATTTCACTGAAACTCAATGATAATGGGAAAATAACTTCTGATTTTCCGTGCGACCCACGGCGCATGTCACACCCCCGTAATTCCGAGTTCTTCAGCAATGATCACCGCAGCCTTTTCCCCCACCACAAGCGCCGTCGAGTACGTGTTCTATAAACGGGCGAGCAGCCCCAAAGTCAGGATCTCGCGGCAAATCACTCATGTGGACAGATAGTGCTCACCGCAGAGACATTCCCGGGGCATATTGACAAGTCTAAGTTGACGAACAGAGGAAATGAATCAACACAGGGATGGGAGTCTGTGCAGCCGCGGGCGGGAGAAGAGAAGAGCTTACCCGCAATTTTGAGGCCCTCCACGCCATACACGTTCAATCTCGAGTCGATAACACCACCCTCGTCGCGAGGCTTCATCGCACAGGTGCCGAGCTGCACCATGGACCATTATATTCATGATGTTCACAACATAGTACTCTACACTCACCGCATGCCACGCAGTAGTCACTACCGACAATAGGTCATCGTCAAATCTCATACCGATCGCATGTACGGAACACCACTCACCGAACTCTCTCATGAATTTCTCGATCGCCTGATCGTCTTCTTCTCCGTACACCAAATCCGGCGCATCGATCGGCACTGGGCCCGCCTTGAGCCCATCGCGCTTGACAAAGACTTGCGCAGCGCTCCCCTCGGGAAAGTTGGGATGCAGCGGTGCGTATTCCCCGCGAAAGAGCGGCATGCGGCGTGCCAGCTCGCGCGAGAACTTGTAGGCCCATATGAGAGGGCGCACGTCCGCCATGCTGTGCGTGATGGGGTGTTCAGACAAGGCAAGGGAAGTATCGCATGGGATGCGAGCTCACTCCTCGAGATAGCCATGCTTGAAATCGGTCGCTGCGGTTGCGTCCGTACCGGATGTGATGTGGACATGGCCGCGCGCGATGGGATAGTCCTATCACACGCACATCAATTTACCGAGGCGTACTGGACGTTTGTCTCATTGAGAATGTCGATCCGTACGCACCATATAATGGCCAAAGGTATAATACTTCTGCCTCTCTACCGACGACGAATCTCCCAAGAACCTATCCATTACCAGGAGAATCAACACCCTTCCAAACGAGAAGACGATAGAGACGATATGAGTGCGCACATGGACAATGCGCCTATCCAGAAGACCGGCTTATCCGGAGCAGATGCGTAGTAGCTCTCCCAGCGCTCTTTGAACTCTGGGCCACACGACTCGAGGTCGTGAGCAGTGGGCCGAATCTTGATCCCCGCGTCAATACCACTGCGTAAAATCAAATAAAAATAGCTGGTATCAGACCTGGCTGTAAACGATGTCACACACTCACCTGTGGGCCATGAGGCCTTGGCCGTCCTTGAGCCATTGCTTTGACGTGACTAGGCGAACCATGTTGGTGTAGCACTACATAATACAAGAGAAAGCACGCACGCTCGATCTCGTCTGGGTCGCCCCGTATAATAGCATCGATCGTCTCCGCTTCAGGCGCTGCGACATAGGTCGCGAAAAAAGCAGGGTGATCTACCATACAAGAAAAGTCATTGCGCATATATGCATTCACAGCTCCTTCAACAGTAGAGAATACGGTTCGACTCACCTTGATATGCTTCGCCTACTCCAGGGAGGTCCACAATCTCCCGAACACCGTTCTTGGCCAGCACCTCTGCCGCACCGACCCCAGAACGCTCCAAGATCCCGGGAGACCCAAACGCACCCGCTGATAGTACGACAAGACGGCGGGCGCGTACAAAGTGCGCCTCATCGTCCGCATTCGGCAGAAAGCGCTTGTTCCACCGATATTCGACTCCTGTGGCGCGCGTGCCTCTATGCATGCCAAATTATCAAAATCCCAAGAATTAGCGACGAGGGATGCAAATGAGGTAGAAAGGCACGCACTCGATGAGCACGCGGTGGACGTGCACGCTCGTGACGACGTGCAAGCGCTCGTTGTGGGCCTGGTTGTAAATGAAGTGGTGCGGCACGTCAGACCGCCGTCCTGTTGTAGTATCGATCCACCTGCGAACGGAAGGAACTGTCAGTGACCCATTCCGCCCAGGCCAGCTGATGCGCGGCGCTTGGGAAATGGTCAAGTAAAAATCGAAGAGGGTAATGGGAACAGCAGGAACAAGGAAGGTGATATAATCAGACAAAAGATAGGAACCGTACTTCTGCCATCGCTGTTCGGACCGTTCGTTGAAAGTCAGGACGTGTCGTCGAGTTAGCATCGCCTAACGCTAACCAGACTGACAAGAATCACGTACACAGTACTGATTTACCGTCACCAGGTCGTTAGGGTCTTCACCGACAGTCCGCTCCCGATCGTATATCGCTGCAGTCTCGAGGAATTGCCGTCCCACGTTGGTGTAAGTTCCACCGTAGGAAACTTTGAGCGGGCCCTCATAGCCGTGGTTCGGTGCGTTAGGCGCAATTTGATACGTCTCAGTCTGCGAGTAGGGATGTTTGAGGCGTGAGGTTTGTAAACAAGTGGTGGGTCGTCTCACCTTCTTCAGGAGCGGGACGAGGTCTTCTGAGCCCCATCCTGTGTTTCCATATATATTCTTCCAGTCGTCGTAATCCGACTTACTTGCGCGCGTGTACATTGTGACTAACGTGCATCACTGTCTCAGCCTCTGCAGCTCATGAAAGGCAAGGAACAACTGACAGTTTACGCTCGACCCTCCGCCTAAACACTTCCCGCACGGTACGACGAGCTCGCGTCCACCCACGGCCTCCTTCTTCCCCGCCTTGTGGAACCGCACGGTGGTCGACGTCGGCGCAAGGTGAGAGAGGTATCGCGCTGGTTGTATGTGCGCGAGAAGTTCCCGTGTCGGCGGGCCCGCTTCAAGGACGAGGATGGTGAGGGTAGGAGAGGCGGCGGCGAGGCGACCGGCAAGAAGGCAGCCCGTGGCGCCGCCTAGAAAAAGAGTCGTAAAGAGGTGGACGGGCGAGGGGAGATGACTTACCGCCTGCGATGACGATGTCATACTCTGCGTCTATCTGAGGGGTTGAGATCATGTTAAAAAACGATCGGTTCAGTAGCAGGTGGAGAATGTATAAATCAGAGCACGCAGGCGGGACTCGACTCGAACCTAATTAGCTGGGCCTCACAGTCTCTTATACGCCTTCAGAATAGCATTTCTTTCGGATAGACGATGCCGGATTCTGACACTAGCTTGGAAGTTATGCCCTCACCTCAATTCGGGCATGATCATACGTACGGAGGCAGCGAAGATTGACCACGAGGCGTGCCGCGCAACCTACACTTCTCCTTCAGGACCAGACAGTTTCCAGATCTGTCGATTCGTGTTTCTCCACGACTGGAAGGAGTTGATAAATTGACTAAAAGATATCATTGGATAAGAAAAGACGTCAGGTGGTTGCTGCAGCGTCAATAGAGAGTGGTTCGGACACGTACCAGAACAAGCTTGTCCTTTCGTAGGCAATTTTCTTTCTCGTAGTGATAGGGATCGTTCGAATATCTTCCTAAGGCCGCAAGCGCAAGCGCTATGTCCATATTTCGAACTCTGCGTGTGAATCAGCAACAGTTTCTTGGGACCGACAACCACCGGATATTGCTCCAAAGTATCCCAAGAGGAAAATACCGAGTATTATAAGAAATATACCATGAATATACCTGGAATATCCCACTAAGGGAATATCCCCTAGTCATCGAATCCCCCATGCTCCTTGCGATTCGCGCGCATCCGGCCCCATCTCCGCCTCTCCCATCTGGGCTATGCGTACTTGGAGGCGCCGTGTGCAAGTGGTTACAAGCATACGTGCTGAGCCTTTTTGTGCTCAGAGGCCTGGTCTAGATCAATACTTGTGCGATTAACACAGTAAATTTCGAGTACAATGGCGGCGGTATCTGGTGCAGGACATGATGTCGGGTTCCAGGGAAAGGGAGACGGGCTCTTTGAATGTCAGGCAGGGGAGGAGAATGAAGAGTAGACACAGTGAATAAACCTTTGTTGAGATGAAATTGTTATGAATATGCGAACATCACCTCAACCGCGAGCGTGAATACTCGCTTCTCAACATCTCGATGAACACGTTTCACACAAACTAAACGATGGTGACCGTGTCACACCCCCGTGATTCCGAGTTCCTCAGCGATGATCACTGCAGCTTTCTCCCCCACCACAAGTGCCGTCGAGTACGTGTTCTATACGCGAACGAGCAGCCCCAAAGTCAGGAATTTCGCTGCAAAAGCCTCATGTCATCAGATAGTGCTCACCGCAGAAACATTCCCGGGGCATATTGACATGTCTAAATTGTCGAACAGACGGCAGAGGTACACGCAGGAAATGAAAGTCTGCGCAGCTGCAGGCGGGAGAAGAGATTGGCCTACCGGCAACCTTGAGGCCATACACGCCATACACGTTCAGTCTAGAGTCGACAACACCACCCGCGTCGCGAGGCTTCATCGCACACGTTCCGAGCTACACCATGGATCATTACATTCATGGTGTCGTCAACATAGTATTCTACACTCACCGCATGCCACGCAGTTGTCACTACCGACCGCAAATTGTCGTCAAATCCCATATCAATTGTTTGGCTGGAACGCCACTCACCGAACTCTCTCAGGTACTTCTCGATCGCCCGATCGTCTTCCTCATCGTACACAAAATCTGGCGCATCGATCGACACCGGGCCCGCTTCGACTCCATCGTACTTGATAAAGACCTGCGCAGCGCTTCCCTCGGGGAACTTAGGATGCAGCGGAGCGTATTCCCCACGAAAGAGTGGCATGCGGCGCGCCAGCTCGCGCGAGAACTTGTAGGCCCATATGAGAGGGCGCACGTCCGCCATGCTGCGCATGACGGGACGTTCAGTGATCGCAAACAAAGTATCATACGGACAAGAACGCGAGCTCACTCCTCGAGATAGCCGTGCTTGAAGTCGGTCGGCGCGGTCACGTCTGTACCAGATGTGATGTGGACATTTCCACGCGCGAGGGGATGACCCTAGCACATGCACATGAGTATATATTGTCTTGCATCTTTGTTTCATTTGAAGAAGGATGACCCTTGCGCACCACAAAATAGCCTAGGGTATAATACTTCTGCTTCTCCACCGTCGATGGATCGCCCACAAACCTGTGAAAACCCAGGCAAATCAACACCCTGACGAGCCAGGAAACAATGGAGATAATGCAAGTGCGCACATAGACAATGAGACCAACAAGAGCACTGGCCTATCCGGCGTAGATGCAAAGTGACTCTCCCAGCGCTCTTTGAACTCTGGGCCCCACGACTCGACCTCGTGAGCAGTGGGCCGAATCTTGACTCCCGCATCAATACCACTGCGTCAACAAAAAAGGTAAATTCATGCTATTCGACCTGACAATTGTGTAGGAGGCCTACAGACTCACCAGTGTGCCATGAGGCCTTGGCCATCCTTGAGCCATTGGTTCGACGTGACTGGGCGAACCATGTCTATGTAGTTGTATACAATCGAAGTGAAAGCACGCACGCTCGATCTCGTCTGGGTCATTCCGTATGATAGCATCGAGCGTCTCTGCTTCAGGTGCTGCGACATAGGTCACGAAAAGAGCAGGGTGGTCTATCATACAAGTTAAATCAACGCATTAATAGCCAACAAAGTAGAGAACACCGTTCGACTCACCCTGATATGCTTCACCTACGCCAGGGAGGTCCACGATCTTCTGAACTCCGTTCTTGGCCAGCACCTCTGCCGCACCGATCCCAGAACGCTCCAAGATCCCGGGAGACCCAAACGTGCCCGCCGATATCACGACGAGACGGCGGGCGCGTACAATGTGCGCCTCGTCGTCCGCATTTGGCAAGAACCGCTTGTTCCACCGATACTCGATCCCTGTGGCGCGCGCGCCTCTACGCATGCCCAATCATGACGATCCCAAGCCAGTCAGCGACCGGCAATGTTCGTGAAGATGGAAGGCACGCACTCGATGAGGACGCGGAGAACGTGCACGCTCGTGACGACGTGCAAGCGCTCGTTGTGGACCTGGTTATAGATAAAGTGGTGCGGCACGTCAGACCGGCGTCCAGTTGTGTTGTCGATCCACCTGCAGACGAAAGGAACCGTCAGTGACCCACTCTACCCAGGCCAGCTGACGCGCTGCTGTTAAAAGAAGATAAAGCAAGAAACGAAGAACAAACAAAGAAGAAAGTTGTGATAACTAGATAAGAGATATGAACCGTACTTCTGCCATCGCTGTTCAGACATGTCGTCAAGTCAGCATCACCTGACGCCGACCAGACTGACAAGAATCACGTACACAATACTGATTCACCGTCATCAGGTCGTTAGGATCTTCACCGACAGTCCGCTCCCGATCGTATATCGCTGCAGTCTCGAGGAACTGCTGTCCGACGTTGGTGCAGATCCCACCGTAGGAGACTTTGAGCGGGCCCTCATAGCCGTGGTTCGGTGCGCTAGGCGCAATTTGATACGTCTCAGTCTGCAATCAAGGGTGTTTGAAGTGTGAGATTTAAGAATGAGTGGAAAAGAATGAGTAGTAAGTCGTCTCACTTTTTCTAGGAGTGGGACGAGGTCTTCTGAGCCCCATCCCACGTTCCCGTATAAAGTCTTCCAGTCGTCATAATCCGACTTACTTGCGCGCGTGTACATCGTGACTAACGTGAATCACCGTCTCAACCTCTGCAGTGCTGGCTGGAAACATGGACCAACTTACAGTTTACGCTCGATCCTCCGCCCAAACACTGCGCGCACGACACGACGAGCTCGCGTCCACCCAGGGACTCCGCCTTCTCCGCCTTGTGGAATTGCATGGTCGTCGACGTCGGTGAAATGTGCGAGGGGGCCCGTGCTGGTTGTATGTGCGCGAGAAGTTCCCGTGTCGGCGGGCCCGCTTCGAGGACGAGGATGGTGAGAGTAGGAGAGGCGGCGGCGAGGCGACCGGCAAGAAGGCAGCCCGCGGTGCCGCCTAGGTAAAGCATCGTAAAGGGGTTGACGGGTGAAATGAGACGACTTACCGCCTGCGATGACGATGTCATACTCCGCATCTATCTGGGGCATTGAGAAGCGGTCGGTTCAGTAGCAGGGGGAGGGCGTGTATAAATCAGAGCACGCAGGAACACACAAAAGGCGGTACTCAAGCCTCGTTGGCTGGGCCTCGCACTCTCTTATACGCCTTCAGGGACGATAGAGTACGAGCCAGGCCGCACAACCTAAATTTGTCTTCCAGGCCCCGATCTTACAAATCATATTTCTCACTGGCTGAAAGCAGTCGAAGGAAGATATCATCGGGAAGCGAAAGACATCAGCTGGTTAGCTGCAACGTCAGTAGACTCGGAATCAGTGCGGTTGTAACCAGGATGTGATCATAGACCCACATTCATTTCTCTGAAGGCGATAGGAACACTCGATTGTCGTTACAGCCGCAAGCACCATGTTCAAGCTCCAGGCTTTGTTTGTAGATCAACGACACCAGCGCAATCAATCCAAGCATTCAATGAGCCACAGGGTAGGCGGACAAGGTCAGGAGGATCAACAGACTCGAATGATTCAAATGTACGCTCAGCGACGAAGTCACTCGACGTATGCCTCCGGCAAGCTCCGGCGGAGTCTGGTTGCAATACTCCCGCTGGCGGTCCAAACTTGGACCCACTACTACACATCGACGAGGATACGGACAATGGACATATGATAGATGGAGCCTTCGTTATACGCACAGTCAACGAGGTTGTGTTGCCTAAGCGTTCATTGCTATCGCCATTGCTCTTCCCACGCTCGCCGGTTCAGACCTCGCCAAGCAGGCGCCAGTAGACCGATAACAGAGGGAGGCGGATGGAAGAAGAACTAAGGTGTACACGTATGACAGGTACTAATCAGCGTGCATGTCAGGTCACAAGTCTTATAATTAGTTCTCTCGGGCGCACACTTGTGAGTCTTGAGTTCCAAATGGAATGTTGAATTGGAAGTCCAGGGGTGCGCCTTGCTTCTGTTCACAGCGTTATCATTTGACAAGGAAGAATCAGTTACAGATCATAATAGTCCTACACAACATCATGAAACATCCTTTAAGCAGTTCACTGACGCTATTCGCATGATCTCCAGAGTCGGAGATGCGGATCAGTCAGTACCCTCGGCATCATGATCCACGGGATCCGCGCCTTTCTCTAATAACAGCTCCACGATCGCTTGATGCTTCCCCTTGGATGCTGCCTCGAGCGCACTTTGGTATGGACCCACTCCTCTGGCTTTGACGTCCGCGCCATTCTCGAGCAGTAGTTGTATAATGTGTTCGTAGCCGCCCGTCGATGCTGCCTGCAGTGCGTCACCGTATTCTTGACTTCGCTTGTTGACTTCTGCGCCCTTTTCGAGCAACAGTCGAACGATTAATTCATGACCTCTAGACGCTGCCGCCTGCAGTGCACTACCGCACGGCTCCTGCGGCATGTTCACCTCTGCTCCGTTCTCTAACAGAAGCTTCACAATCTCTCCGTGTCCTTCCAATGCCGCCGCCTGAAGTGCCGTGCCGTATCTTTTGTTTTCGGCGTTCACTCTTGCCTTTGCACCCTTCTCGAGAAGCAGCTGAACTATGTCTCTAAATCCCCCGGACGATGCTGCCCGAAGTGCGCTGCCGTGCTGTCCTCCGAATGGTGCATTTACTAGAGCGTCTTTCTCGAGCAGATGCTGCACAGTCTGATATTGACCGCTCTGTGATGCTACCTGCAGCGCGGTTGCGCCATGAAATCCCTTCGCATTCGGGTCTTCCCCTGCGTCCAATAGGGCCAATGATAAATCCTGCAGCCCAGTCAAGCACGCGTAGTAAAGGCGAGAGCCAATAGGCACCCTTTTCATATTACGTTCAGATCCAGGACGATCAATATCGTTAAGCCGAACCCAAGTAATGAATGGAGCATCGTTGCCAGTGAAGAACGCATGAATGAGAGCTTGCAAAGAACCGGTATCACTATCACTGGCGCCAGATCGAGTGTGCGATACCCAATGTTCCGCCGCGTATCGCGCCAGTGGAAAGTCATCAATCGTATCTTCATTCAGGATTTCTGGGGTCTCGAACTGGAGAAGATAGGCGAGACACGTCTGAGCGATCAGCGAGTGAGACATTTTTTCGTTCGTGGTGAATCCAAAGTTTTGTAAAGAGGTCGAGGTAAGGATATATTCCTTGACAGAGGGGTGCACCAGCTGGATATCCCCTGCAAAATTTATGAGCGAAGCGGCATTTCCATATGACGCATTTGATCTCACCCTCAGCGGTGACTATAATGAGATTCGAGCAGATGACCAAAATATTTTCCACATTGTACCTCATGTCATCACAAAATCGAGGGTACGGCTTTGTTTTAAAATCGACAGCGACAACTTCGGACAGTTCATTAAGCTGTAGCGGACGTGCGGAAAAGGCCAGCCACTGTAAAACTGTCAGGGCTGTTTGACGAATCGCTGGATCGAGCTTCGATAGAATGCGGTCGTATGTCTCGTATAATTTGGGAGGCAGCTGGCCTAGTCGCAGCTTCAGCCCATCGATATTGCGGCAACTACGTAGTCCCTCCAGTTTCAATGCGGCTAGTCGAAACCTATCGTGATCATAAGGAAACGAACGTTGAAACGGTGGCGAAACGTCACCGTACATTCCTTTCGAGATTTCTAAGACATGCTCTCGAATTTCCTCCTTTGTCGTGTCATTCCATCTCTGCATGTGACGGTCCGTTTGTAGTGTGCAATCGATGTAGCTCCGGATGTCATCGTCGACCGACTTGCCTTGCATACACACTTGTACGACGTCAAGCAATTCGAGGGACTGTCGGATACCCAACTCATCCCGACTCGTGACCAAGATATGTATCTTGTGTTCGAATGCTTCCCAGCGCAAAATGCGCTGCAGCCAGGCCAGAACGTGCTGTCTCTCTGTGCATTCGTCCAGAGAATCCAAGATCACATAGACATCTTCGAACTGGACGAGAAGAAGCTCCAAGGTGGTTAGGAGATATTCCTCAGATGGCTGCGCACCGCCGACTGGCTGCTCTAAGCCATGAGGCATTCTATTGCATTGGAGAAGAAGCTGTTTAATAAGGCAGCGAAGTAATTCGCCGTAGCGCTGCAGATCATCTTGCGCATCTCTGGAGTCGAAGAAAAAATATGCCACCGCGGATGATGGATTATTAGCACAATGCCTCGAAACATCTTCGATGGCGGACGAGCTGTTTACAAGATTCATTGATCCATATAAATACAAGAAGTAACAGAAACTCACCATAATATGGTTTTCCCGCATCCCGCTAGACTTGTGCTTCAGCTCATCAAATCAAGTGTGATACTTCTAGGTTTACTCACGGATTCCGTATACCCACAGCAGTGATCTCGCGCCCGCCTTCCATTCTGAAAACTTCTTTCCGGTGAGAAACCAGGTACACGTGCCATCTGCATGCCTCTGCCGTGCATTGTTGTAGTTCTGCGAGGGATCGGGTGCCTTCAGCCAGTCTAGAGTCCTTTCAAGTGGCAACGCTGCTTTTGATCCAGAATCTGAGTAAGCCAAAAAATGTTAGAGCAGAAGTGGTGCTGTCGTACCATAATGAGTCTGAAGAGTTAGATTGACATTGATGTTCATCCGCCATGCAAATTCCTCCGTAACATCCCTGCAGCGCGTTTGAAGCAATCCCGCGCGTTCCTTTATATCGTCGGACAATGTATCGCGCAAACCGCGGACTTTGAAGCATTTATCATTATATGAGATCAAACAGGAAGTAAACGTTATGCTTGGCTTACCCGCAGAGGGGAGTCTGATATATTCGTCGATGAGAGATGCAACTTGCAGCGATATGTGTCCGATCGCCTCAATGAGATCCTCCACGGCTTCAGTAACGGGTAGATCAAGGCATTCACTGGCCGAAGACACCATCTCACGCAAGGACTCTGCCAACGCTCGAATAGACTCGTCGGGGAGACGTTCATTCTTGAAAGCCTGTGATGAATATTATGATGACGACCTAGATCTATCAGACTCCGACGACTAGTTTCTCACCTCGTACATTGAGAGTAAAACCGCGTACGAGACCTTGAGGACTGGGTGAGTCTGATGCACAGATTGTAAACATTATTGAGAGTGAAAGGAACGTAGAATAGACTTGCGTGACCAAATTTACGGGCGATCTTGACCGTCGAAGCGAATGCTTGGCCAAGGGACGGGATGCAATTGTTGATGTAGTCCGAAGGAGTATAGGAGCCCACGATCGCAGACGGAGATGCAGCAACAGCATTCGATATCTGGGAAAGTACGCTATCGTCGAGACGGGAGATCGCGGCGTCAACCTTTCTCATGATATCTTGTGGAGGTTTGGAAATGAGTGCCAGCTGGATCTTGATCTTGATGCCGTCGAGTCTGGTTCCGGCCTCATCAGTCATATCGAAGGCCGCGTCTTGCGACACTTTCAGCTTGAAGATTGAAGCTCGCAGGAAATGCAATCAACTCACCATTTCCAAGCAGATCGGTCAGGTTCCCAGAAAAGCGTCCAAGCTCCTGCTTTGCAGGCAACAAGCCTTTGCGGAAGAGCTGGATTTTGATTCTCGAGGAGGGCCGAAAGTCACTGCGTGATAGTCGTAGCGATCAGGAACAGATTTGATTTTGAGGAGTTTGCAGACGATTCAGATAAACTTAAGAGACTTACAAGCGATAGTCCTGTTGCCAAAGAAGCGGTGAGCCACTGGAACGTTTTGAAGACTTCCACTCCTTCCGGTCATCGACGTAAACGACCACAAATCGGGAACCCCATCCATGACCCATGCCACTCTTCCCGAGTTGACCTTTGATTTCGATGCCTGTTATTCATTGTTCACAGAGTCAGCTCCTCGTACACTGAGATCATTGTTGGATGGATTGATCACCTGTGCAATGGGCTACAAGCTCAAGAGGGGACGACATTTCGAGTTTCTGTGTATCGTCGCAATATAGGCAGAGAAGATGGCCGTTACAATCCTGAAGTATGATATCGAGTGCGTTTTAGGCGCGACACCTCGAGGACATCGGAAGCCTCGAGGCTGTGAAGCCTATCGATTTACGCGATTATGACTGCAAAATCTTCATCTGGCGCCCAGCCTGTTAGCCATCTGTGTAGAAGGCTTGATCAACGATATTTTACTCACTTTGTTGAATATTGTCTCCTGTCATATACACAAGGCTTTCAGGCCTCCGCGGCCGACGGTCCAACGCAGCGCCCGGTCCAATTTGGATGGATTGGTGACGTCGGAAGCATCAGAAAGGATTTAAGCAGAATCGCGTACAGGATGGGCGTTTTGCTCAGATTTGTCAGCCAGAGCAAACGACCATGATTGGACAGAGTTTTCCAGAAACCTTCGTATGCCCCAAATCCGGCGATTTTGTTTCATATCAGGGTACATACGCCACTTTTCATTCTTATCCTCTCCCAGTTCCGACTATATTGCCCCGCCTCCATACTCAACGCCAGTGACCACCCACCAAGTTCCTCCTTCACCCTCAGGATTGGCGTGACACTGAGCCTAACAAGTTTGCATGTTCAGCAAATATCAAAGTAAGAATGAGCGAGCTGCAGGTTTGCACGCGCTCTGAACGGCAGACTTGATCCTAACGAGGCTGAATTCCCTTGACTGTGCCCGGACTTTGTCCCGGCTTCCATTCCCCAGGGCCCTCCGAGGGATGTTGACGGAGACATAACTTTGTGAGCTCCTGTTCCATGCACCCTTCTCCAGCAGCAAGCGAACAACCTCTTCGTGACCTCCCTGCGACGCTGCCTGCGGTGCAGAATTTCCCCTTGCATGCCTACATTTGCCCCCTCTCCAACAAGAATCGCACAATCTCGATGTTTCCACGACTTGCTGCATCGTGCAGTGCAGTGCAGTGCGGTACAGCTCGTCTTGAGCAGCTCTTCTCGCGCTCACCGGTATCGTCCGCGCCTCACTCATCGGATTTCATGGTGTCTGCGGCTGCATCTGAGGCTGTTGTGATTGGGAAGGGGCTGCAAGTGACAAATGCACTGGGATGCGGATATGCAGCTGGAGGCATAGATGTTGACAAGCTGGTAAGGCGTCAAGAAGCAACAATGATTGCGTTCGGAGAGTCGTCGAGGAGAGTGTGGTACGATGGAGGGCGACGTGACCTGTGTGCGTAGCAGGCGTAGAATACGATCATCCGAGCAAGAGAAGGGGAGAGGTATGGCGCGACGGG
Source organism: Heterobasidion parviporum (assembly GCA_002994785.1). Lineage (NCBI taxonomy): Eukaryota > Fungi > Basidiomycota > Agaricomycetes > Russulales > Bondarzewiaceae > Heterobasidion > Heterobasidion parviporum. The sequence goes on from PDUQ01000060.1 coordinate 98,992, forward strand.
AGGACTTGAGGACGGGATATTAACATAGAGGCACGTACTTGTACGCTACTGGACGCTCATATTATTTGCATACATTGGTTCCTTTCAAGCCTGCCGCTAAGAATACAAGCATCAGAAACGCAAGCATCGGTCGCTTCAAAGCTCCAGTTGCAAAACGTTCAATGCAGCGTCGAAGGTAAGTACGTCGAGGTCACCCTCGAGACGGTCAAGATATATGTAGCCTGCTCGAACACAAGGTGTTATTTACGGTGAGCCATCTTTCCTACCTCTCCTCTGTTACCATGGTCGCATTTTTAAGCCTGAAACCGCAGCTACTGTATATATATACTCGTACATGCAAATATCAGATATCCAGATCAATCCTTCTCGCTATTCGACTCGTCCTATCACTATCCGGCAGACGCTCTTCTCCATCCAACCATTCTGCGCCGAACTCAAGTAGCAGGTCGACCACCGATTGGTGGCGACGCGCTGCCTGGAGGGTGCTTTCGAGTTGTCCCGGTGCATTGGGTTCTGCTCCCTTCTCCAGCAGCAGTCGCACAAGCTGCTCGTGGCCACGATATGCCGCTGCATGCAGCGCACTCCCGCGAGATCCACCTTGCATGTTTATGTCGGCGCCCTTCTCCAGCAACAGTCGCACAAGCTGCTCGTCGCCCTTATATGCCGCTGCTTGAAGCGCGCTCCCGTGAAAAACTCCACCTTGCAGGTTCACGTCTGCACCCTTCTCTAGCATCAGTCGCACAAGTGGCTCATCTCCTATAGATACTGCTGCCTGTAGCGCACTCCCGTGAACTCCACCTTGCAGGTTCACGTCTGTGCCCTTCTCCAACAGCAGTCGCACAAGCTGCTCGTGGCCGATAGATGCCGCTGCCTGGAGTGCACTACCGCCATTACTACCTTGCAGGTTCACATCTGCACCCTTTTCTAGCAGCAGTCCTACAATCTGCTCGTGTCCGCGAGATGCCGCTGCCTGCAGCGCACTCCCGTCCCCTCCACCTTGCAGGTTTATGTCTGCGCCCTGCTCCAGCAGCAGTCGCACAACCTGCTCGTAGCCTCTAGATGCCGCTGCCTGCAGTGCACTATGGCCATTTCTGCCTTGCAGGTTCACGTCTGCACCCTTCTCCAGTAGCAGTCGAACAAGCTGCTCTTGGCCTGTAGATGCCGCTGCTTGCAGTGCATTACCACCGTCTCCACCTTGCAAGTGCGCGGTCTGCTCCCGCCACAGTTGCGCAAGCTCCTCGCGGCCGACAGATGTCGCTGTCTGCAGGCCCCTGTTGCCGTGTTCACGTCGCATGTTTGTGTCCGCGCCGTGCTCCAGCAGCAGTTGCACAACCTGCTCGTGGCCTGTTAATACCGCCGCATGCAGTGCACTCCCGTAATCTCCACCTTGCAGGTGGACGTCCGCGCCCTGCTCTAGCAGCAGTTGCACGAGCTGCTTGTGGCCGATAGATGCCGCTGCCTGCAGCGCACTGCCATAGCGTCCTCCCTTCCCATTTGGATTGGCACCCCCTCTAAGTAAGGCCACCGATGTTTCTTGCAGACCTGCAAGTGATGCATAGTAGAGGCGAGAACCACCAGGTGACCGTGTCATGCAAACCCCCGTCCAAGGCTCATCAATGTCATGAACCCGAATCCAAGAGATAAATGGACCATCTGAATCAGCGAGGAACAAAGTGTCGATCAGGGTTTGCAGTGTGTCTGTGCTACCCTCTGCTGCAGATTTGACATGATAAGGCCAATATTTTGCTGCATAGGGTGCAAGAGGAAAATCCCCGAGAGTGTTCTCGTTCAAGAGGTCAACGGTGTCAAATTGCAGTAGATAGGCAAGGCAGGTCTGAGCAATCAGTGAGTGGAACACCTTCTCATTGATGTCATAGCCATAGAATTTGCGGGCGGAGGAAAAGAGGTATTCTTTGACGGACATATGCGCCAGCTTGATCTCCCCTTTTTAACAGATCAGTAATAAGATCGTGGGTGGAGGTTCAGGTTTCACATACCTTCGACGGATATCACAATAAGACTAGAACAAATCGTCAGAACACTCTCAGGATTATAGCGCATATCTGGGCAAAAGCGAGGTTGTGGATCTGCCGTAAAATCAACGCAGATAACTTCTGCCAGTTCTTGCAATTGTGGGGGGCAAGCACAAAAGGCTAGCCATTGCAAGAAGGTCCCAGCCGTTTCCCGATGCTTGTTGCTGAGCTTCGACAGGATTTTGTCGTAAGTGTCGTACAAACTGCGGGGGAGATTCTCCATCTGTTCCCTTAGTTCACGAATGCTGTGGCAATCGCGTAGTTCCTCCAGCTGCAGAGCGGCCAAGCGAAACCTGAAAACATCATTTCAGCAATGGAAACATGTACACAAATAAGTGGTCGTACATTCCCTGAGACATAGATACCACAGTAGCTTGGATATCTTCCGACTTTTCCTTCCATTTCTTCAGCTCTTCGTCTGTCCGTAACTTGTCCTCAAGATATCGTCGAATATCCTCATCGACGGACTCGCCTCGGACGGGAACATCGACAGCACCCAGAAATTCGAGAGTTTCGCGGATATCCCGCTCATCCCTACTAGTCACGAGAAGATGCGTATGCTGTTTAAATTCGTCCCGGTTGTTGATCTCCTTCATCCAGCTGCGAACTTTCGACCTCTCCGAACACTCTTCATGAGCTATCGGCTTTGATGGACATTCGTCAAGGGAGTCTATGATCACGTAGGCATTTTTGAAGAGACCGAGAATGATCCGGAGTGTCATGGAGGGCCTCGAGAGATGGCTGTGAATGTCCCTCTCCATACACATTCTCTAATGCCTCGGGCATAGTGATGCACTGGAGAGTAAACTGCTTGATGAGAGAGCGGACAAGGCCATCGTGGCGTTGAAGACCATCTTGTGCGTCTCTAGAGTCGAAGAAGAAGTACGCGACCGCAGAGGATCGATCAGTAGCACAATGATCAATGACATCTTTGATGGAGGATGAGCTGAATGGAGGGAGATTAGTCTATACAAGCACAAAGACACTACTGGTTGTCCTCACCATAAGATGGTTTTTCCGCATCCGGCTGAACAAATGTTTCCGTGATCAAGCAAGAGCCATGAAGTTTTGAGGGGTACGTACGAATTCCCTCGACCCATAACAACGATCCTGGACTGCTCTTCCAACTCAAGAACTCGCTTCCAGTTAGGAACCAGGAGCCGGTTGCTTCTTGATGTTTCTCCCGTGCATTATTGTAGTTTTGCGAAGGATCAGGTGCTTTCAACCACTGCATAATCCTCTCGTACCGCTCGGCTGATTGATACACGCAATATCTTAGTTGGCGTCGCAAAATTTAGATCTGAACAGTTGCGTACCAAGCTTCCCGTCCTTGAGCTGACGAACCATCTTGTTCGTGTCGATGTGTATGCGACTGCCAAATTTCGCCATCAGATTTCGACAGCGTGCCTGGAATGACTCAAGACGAGTCTTCATGCCACTGGACAATGCATCTCGCACAGCCCGAACTTGGGAAATGATGACGAAGAACTCAGCAACTCAAGAGACTCCGAGAAAGCCGTACGACAAAACTCACCTGCAAAGGGCTTTCTTGCGTACTCGTCGATGAAGGAAGCAATCTCCAAGGACACTCGGCCGATTGCTTCGATGACATCCTCCGTGCCTTGAATCACTGATAGGTCAGGACACTCGTTGGCAGCGCATACCATCTCGCGCAGAGATTCCGCTAGGTTCTGAACAGACTGATCCTGAAGTAACTGATCTTTGCATGCCTTTGATGGATCCCACTGTAAACGACATTCCTTCAACGTCACGACAACGAAGTACTGACCTCGTACACCGAGAAGAGAACTGTACACGAAACTTTCAATATTGGATGAGTCTGTAATACAGAAGAACGATGAGATCATGAAGTGTGAGTAAGGTGAGAGGGACGCACGTCACTGAACGTGCGGGCAATTTTGACGATCGCTTCGAATGCCTGTCCAAGAGATGGTATGCAGCTGCTAGCCGCTTCTGCGGATGAATATGCACCTGTGGCTACGGTAGCGGACGCATCAGCGCTCTGAGAGATCATTGAAAATAAAGTATCATCGAGGCGAGATATTGCTACGTCGACCCTTCCCATTGTATCCTGCGCAGAATCAGAGACGAGCGAGAGCACAACCTTGAGCTTGACGCCGGCAATGACAACACCAGTATCATCCAGCAAGTCCATAGCAGAATCTATTTGAAGCATTGGTAGTACTCCAATGGTAGACAAGATATATGACTGACCGCTTCCGAGAAAATCGACAACGCTCCCCGAGGAATGTCCAAGCAGGCGCACCCTTCCGGGAACCCTGCTTTTGCGGAAGACTTCAACTTTGATACTCGACGAGGGATGAAGCCATCTAGATAAACGCCTTGTTATCGGTGGATGATCAAGACGTGGTCGTTGAAAACTTACAAGCGATGATCCTCCTGCCAATGCAGTCGTGAACTGCTAGAGTATTTCTTGGATTTCCACTCCTCTCGATTGTCAATGGATACAATCACAAATCGATCGCCACGTCCCGACTCTTGAAACCTGCCTTCAATATCGATGCCTATTGACGAGGTCAGTCGTTGCGCAATCTCACAGACACAACCAACGACTCGCTTGTTAGTCGGGCAACGAGCCCCGATGCAGAGAGTGCATGTTCGCGTCCTTGAGTATCGTTGTTTCCTGAAGGCATCAGCAGAGATGAAGACCTCAGGGAGGCTAGGTCGAGTGTAAGGCTTCGATTGTGTGGTTCGGTTGTGATATAGATGGCCATCAGGGCGGTTGCTGTGCGGGCTCTACTTTTGACACAGAGACTAGCGCTCAGCTTGATTCGAGCATTCCCATTTGCTTCTTGGGCTAGTAGGTGTACTATCCCAACGAGAGACGCCAGCGTGACAACCTTGGCAATTTGCTCTTAGACAACATCTAGAGGGTCCCAGCGCACCGAGGGTCGGATTTATTCTGTGAACTCGGAGATGAGCTAGCTCTTCAAGTGAAGCTAAGAGAAATTATTCTCAAGGCCGATGGCACTGTATTGGTGATGGCATGCCGCGTATGAGGAAAATGCGAAGTCAGTACACTTGTTGGGTCGGGACCTGTCGGGACGCGACTGCACTGCGTGCAAGGCATGGGGTTTTCCTGGGAAAAACCCTTAATAAGTCTCCTAGTAATAGACAAACATTTGTCTAACAGTTTTCCCGATGGCAATTGCCGGAGGAAAATATTTGAATCTTTCCATCCGGATTCCACCGGATTTCCGGCAATAAGTAAAACATGTGAAGCCGTGTTGGGAAAACCTATAATATTGTCCAAGAATTATAGGTTTTCCCAACACGGCTTCACATGTTTTACTTATTGCCGGAAATCCGGTGGAATCCGGATGGAAAGATTCAAATATTTTCCTCCGGCAATTGCCATCGGGAAAACTGTTAGACAAATGTTTGTCTATTACTAGGAGACTTATTAAGGGTTTTTCCCAGGAAAACCCCATGCCTTGCACGCAGTGCTGTTCACGGTGACGCGACGCGACTGCGTCCGGATGGTTTCGGCGAAATCCGGCGGAGCACAACAGTAGCACGACGTTCCCAGTGTTGGCGCCTTTTTCAATCTCCCACAAGTGGTCTCCTAGCGCCAAGAACCGCCTTCATAACAGGAACATCCGTCGAAGCGTTTGTTTCGTGAGACTATACAGGAAAAGGTTGAGAGCGCATTGCAGGGCAAGAGGTCGACGTCGAGTTCTAGTGAGTGCTCCAGATCCATTCGTCGCAACAACTCACAACGGCGGGTGATTCTCCTTCAACGTCTGCGTAGTCTCCGGAAATCTGTATCGGCCAAAATTCTGTGGACAATTACTCACGAGATTGCTCGTCCGACGCTGCCGCCGCGCTCGCATCGCGCAATCTAGGTGCAAATAGGGATGGTATCCTCAGTGGTCACTCAGCTAACTCAGCAAAGATAACATGCTCTAAATCCTATTGTGCTCTCATCATCGTCCTCTTTTTATTCGTGCTCGCGTATCAACAATCCTCAATCTTCCACTGCTCCGCAATCCGCAACCAGCCTATGATCTCTTCTCCTGTTTCTCTTCGAACACGGAACGTGCAACCCTAGACGACCCCCCTTTTTCGGTGGACTAGCGCAACATCGGCTTTAAAGCGTTCACACTGGTGTTTGGCAAATATCAAGTCAAGATTGGCAGAAGCACGTCGATGAGCTAGGCCAAGCTCCTTCGAACCAGCCTCTGGACTCTAGTCTCCACCCACGAATGCCGAGGCAAATATGAGCTTTTCAGCTGGATCGGCATCGAAAACGCGCTCTGAGTCATCTGGTGCTCTCTTTCTCTCTTTCTCTCATCCTCTCAGCTCGCGCATCAACGAACTTCATGATCTTCAACTTCCATCCAATCCGCTTTGAGCCCTTCTTTCGTCCTTCTTTGACACTGAACGTGCACCCTCAGATGATTCCTATAACGGTAGACTGGCGTGCACCTGTGTTCGGCAAATATCAAGATTAGCCGAAACCGTCAACGAGCTAGTCCACAAACTCTATGATCAGGATTGCGCGCACTTTAGACAGCACACGAGATTGCAACGACGCCCAGGACCAGAATGTCGTTAGCATCAGGAGGCGGGTGCGGTCCATTGCCTGGTCCTACACATTGAAGCAGACACGAATATGGGCATAGGACCATCGCTAACGCACAGTCAACAAAGGTATGTCCCCAACTGCTCGCTATTACCACTGCTTCACCGGCGCTTGCTGCACTCCATCAGAATTCGTCGGGCAATTTGGGGCAGGAGTGAATAGGACAGCAGATGCAACGCAAGAAACATCACAGCCTGTATGGAGGGGGAGCAGTAGCGGAAGTATGGATGGGGAAAGGACTGGTTGGGGATGATGTTGTGTGCATATCTCGGCCGCTAGTGACGATTCACAGACCCACCATTGAGTCTCCAAGGTGCGGATTTTAGTAACTGGTGCAAGATCTCATAGTGATCGTTCAGGAATAAGGTCATATGTAGGAGCGTCCCGCTGTGTATGGCATGCTTAGATGCAGAGATCGGGTTGCAGTAGGTTGTCTTTCCTATATATTATCACAGGAATTACCAACGATCTCAGAGTTCACAGACAATGTATTACTTGCATATGCTGGCACATGCAATTCTCATCAAAATCAGCTACTGATCATCTGGCCACACTGCGCCATACTCAAGTAGTAGCTTGACGATCCCTTCGTATTGGAGTTTAGCCGCCCTCTTGAGTACCCTTCCAGCTGGTTTCGGTGCATTCGGGTCTGCCCCAGCCTCGAGCAGCAGTCGCACGATCTTCTCACTGCCACTCCAAACTGCTGCCCCCAGCACACTCCCGTGGTCTCCACCTTGCGTGTTTACCTCTGCGCCATGCTCCAGCAGCAGCGACACGATGATTTCGTGGCCCTTTGATGCTGCTGTCTGCAGCGCGCTGTCACTGTGTCCCCCCTTCATATTAACATATGCGCCCTTCTCCAGAAGCAGCCGCACAAGCGTTTCGTGCCCTCCTGACGCTGCTGCAGTCAGCGCTGGCCCATCCCATCCTCCATGTCTGTTTACTTCTGCGCCCTTTTCAAGAAGAATGCGCACAATATCTTGATGACCTTCCAATGATGCGGCCTGTAATGCTGTGCCATGCTTGGTTTGCATATCAACCTCTGCGCCCTTCTCGAGCAGAATTTCCACATTATCCTTTTGACCTCGGAATGATGCCGCTCGCAGTGCGCTGCCAAACCATCCTGCATGTGTGTTCACTTCTGCCCCTTTCTCCAATAGCAGTCGCATGACATCTGTGTGACCTCTGCGTAATGCCGCCTGCAGTGCGTTGTAGTCCCGGCCGCGCAACACGTTGCCCTTGGCGTGCTCATTCATCAAAACCTCTGCGATTAGCTCCTCGCCTCCAGATGCTGCCGCCTGCAGTGCAGTGCCATATTCGCCGCCCTGCATCCTCACATCTGCGCCCTTCTCCAGTAACAGTCGAACGATGTCTTCATAGCCCACGATCGATGCTGCCTGCAGTGCTGTGCCGAATTGTCCGCTTTTCAAGTTCACCTCTGCGCCCCTCTCCAACAACAACTGCACAATTTCTTTGTGACCTCCTTTAGATGCCTCATGCAGTGGGTGACCGTACAGTCCGCCTCGTATGTTTACATTTGCACCTGCGTCCAGCAGTATTTGTACAATTCGTTTGTTGCCTTCTAAAGACGCAGCTTGTAGCGCACTGGGGGAGTATATGCTGAGTGCCTCCACATCTGCGCCCTTCTCCAGCAATAGTCGCACGATTCCTTCGTGGCCTTCTATTGACGCCTCCTGCAGGGGGGTGTTATCCGTGCTCCGCGTATTCACTTCTGCACCATGTTCCAACAGCAATCTCACAATCTCTTCATGGCCATTCTGTGATGCCGCCTTGAGTGCGTAGCCGGACCAGCCTCCCGGCGTGTTCACCTCCGCTCCCTTCTCCAGTAGACACTGAGCAGTCCGATATCGCCCTTTCCGGGATGCCACCTGTAGTACGGTAACATCATCAAACCCCTTCGCATTCGGATCTTCCCCATTTTCCAACAGGGCCAGTGACATGTCCTCCAACCCAGCCAAAGCAGTGTAGTAAAGGCGAGATCCAATAGGCACCCTCTTCATGTCAGGCGGGGATCTAGGTGTGTCAAGGTCGCGAAGCCGAACCCAAGAGATGAATGGGGCATCATTTCCAGTGAAAAAGGTATAGATCAAAGCGTCCAGGGGATCGGTTTGACTATCACTGAGTCCAGCATGAGCATGGGACACCCAATGGTCGGCTGCATATTGCGCCAGTGGGAAATTATCGAGTGTATCTTCATTCAGACTTTCCAGAGTGTCGAACTGCAGAAGATAGGCGAGACACGTTTGAGCAATCAATGAGTGAGCCAGCTTTGAGTTGATGTTGAATCCGAAATGTTGTGAGCAGTACGACGAGAGAAGGAATTCCTTGACAGAGAAGTGCGCCAACTGGACATCTCCTACATCGGCTATCAGTAAGACGATGTCCTCGAAAACAATGACATCATTCACAACACCTTCAACTGACACCACGATAAGATTGGTGCATATAATCAATATGCTTTCTGGATCAGAATACCGCGAGTCGGCACGAAAGACGGGGTACGGCTTGGACTCTAAATCGACGCCGACGACTTCTGCTAATTCCTTCAATCGTAACAGGCGAGTGGAAAAGGCCAGCCATTGCAGAAGCTTCCACGCTGTCCGACGAGGCGCCTCATCGAGCTTTGATAGGGTGCGATTGTAATTATCATGCAGATTGCGGGGAAGATTGTCTAGTTGCATTCTCAATTCACGAACACTGTGGCAATTCCGTAGCTCCTCAAGCTGTAGCGCAGCCAATCGAAACCTGACCATGCAAGGTGAGTATCAGAAAGAATTGTTGAGTGAAACAGTACTATACATTCCCTGCGACATGGCTGATACTTTCTGCTGTATTTCCTGCTTTCTGGCGTCTTCCCACCTTTTCATGTGGAAACTTGTTCGCAATGTCCACTCAAGGTATATTCGAATGTCATCGTCAACCGACTTTCCTTCCATGCAGACATCGACAGCGCCAAGTTTTTTGATGGATCCCCGGATGTCTATCTCATCTCGACTAGTGACCAAAAAATGCGCGTTTCTCTTGAACGCTTCCCAATTTGTGATATCCTGCAACCAGTATAGGATGTTCTCTCTATCTGTGGATTCATCCAGGGAGTCGACAATCACATATGAGTGTTCAAATTTGGAGAGAAGAAACTCCAGGGCTACATGGAGCGACTTCAGGGACGGTTGTACAGTACCGGCGGCACTAAGCAGCTGTTCTATGGCGGTCGGCACTTCATCGCACTGAAGGCAGAGCTGTTTAATGAGAGAGCGGACTAGGCCATCGTATCGCTGAAGACCCTCTTGCGCGTCCCTAGAGTCGAAGAAGAAGTACGCAATCGCGCACGAAGGATTGGCCGCACAATGGATCGCGACATCTTCGATGGCGGATGAACTGTGCGATATACGTAAATGTTGATACATACACACGAGATCTTGAGCATCTACGCACCATAATACTGTTTTACCGCATCCCGCTAGAGGATCGTTGAGTGAGCGCTCGAAAAGAATTGGTGAGGCGTCAACAGATGCGTACGGGTTCCGTATACCCACAGCAGCGACCCCACGCGCCCCTTCCATTCTGAATATTCTTTTCCGGCGAGGAACCAGAGGCACGTCCCTTCTCGGTGCCTTTCTCGTGCGTTCTTATAGTTTCGCGAGGGATCGGGTGCCTTCAGCCAGTCTAGAGTCTTTTCAATTCGCTTCGCTGATGTTGATTCAAAACTTCAGCGGGCCTCACAGATTGAACCCAAAATTAGAGCAAATTCACCATTCTGAATCTGATGAACAGTTTGATTTGTATCGATATCCATCCGACTGCTGAATTTCTCCATCAGCTCCCTGCAACGCGCTTGAAATAATCCTACGCGTTCCTTCATATCGTCGGACAATGTATCGCGCATACCACGGACTTTGGAACATTTACACTCATATAAGATTAGATAACGATGTGAACGCTATGGTTGACTTACCAGCAAAGGGAAGTTTGGTGTACTCGTCAATGAGAAACGTGATCTGGAGCGATACGTGTCCAATCGCCTCGAAAACATCTTCGACACCCTCAATGATAAGTAGATCAGGGCATTTATTGGCAGAGTACACCATCTCACGCAGGGACTCTGCCAGGGCTCGAACAGACTCGTCGAGGAACTGTTCATTCTTGAAAGCCTGTCATACATACAATTATGATGATCAATTTCAATCAGACTAGGTTAAGGTTCTCACCTCATATACTGAGAACAAAACCGTGCATGAAACTTTCAAGATTGGGTGAGCCTGTTGCACAGATTTCAATCAGTGACGAGAGCGGAAACTTGTAAAAAGCATGATGGACTTGCCTCACCAAAAATACGGGCAATCTTGACCATGGCTTGGAATGCTTGCCCAAGGGGCGGTATGCAACTACTGATGACTTGAGCAGACTCATACCCGCCCCCAATCACAGAAGCGGACGTATCGACATGTTTCGAGATCTGGGAGAATGCACTATTGTCGAGGCGGGAGATGGCAGCGTCAACTCTTGCCGTTAAATCTCGCGGAGAATTGGAAATGAGCGCCAGCTTGATCCTAATCTTGATACCATCGAGTCTGGTCCCGGTGTCATCGGTCATGTCAAAGGCAGCATCTTGCAAAGTACTCAGCAAGATTAGACAAGAATCGCAGCAAATCTAATGGAGTTACCATTTGAAAGCAATTCAGGGAGCCTCCCGGAGAACCGCCCAATGAGCTGCCTCTTGGTGGAGAGTATTGCAGGTAGTACACTCCTGCGGAAGAGCTCGACTTTGATGCCCGAGGAGGGTCGAAACCATCTATGTCGACGTGGCGATCAGAGACGAAGGTATTTATAATGACTAGTCCATAATCTAAGAGACTTTGGGAGGCTTACACACGGTGATCCCCTTGCCAATGAAGCAGTGAGCCGCTGGAACGTTTCTCAAACTTCCACTTCTGCTGGTCGTCAATATAGACGACTAAACATTTAGTGCTCCATCTAGGACCAGCGATGCTTGTTTCGATTTCATTGTTGATCTGAATGCCTATCGGAGGTCAGCCCCCCATTTACCCAATCGATCCTTGAGACGTAGACACCTGTGCAATGAGCCACAAGCTCAAGAGAGGGCGAGATTCGTTTCTGTATATCATCGCTGTAAGCGGAAGACATGAGTAGAGAGATGGCCGTTGCCAGATAGCAGTACAATATTAGTGGCCAGTGCGTGTCAGTCTCGAGGCACCTCGTGGCCTCCAGGAGCTTCCAGGAGCCTCGAGGCCGCAAAACTTGCCTGCACGATTACGACAGCAAACACCTCAGTTATGATCTACGCAAATTACATGCAGTCATAAACCCACCAATTGTTAAGAGCCGACTCATAACACATGACATATGATGACATAATCATATGACGCGTGGTCTATGACCAACGGATATGACCTATACCCGGTGACCGACACCTTGACTTCACCAACAGACATTCAGTTATCTTATCTTATCTTCTACCCCTGATCGCTGATCGATCATGTTATTTAGATTACTGTTCATACCCCTGGTTCCTGACCCCCGTTCCTGGTTCTTACTGATCCCTACTCCTCATTGGCTAGCACCTTGTCCCTGCCCGACCCTGGTACCTTGCGCACTGACCATCAGATCTCGTTGATCCAGATCGTTGATCGCTTGCTTCTGTTTACCTCGGTACCTTAGGAAGCACAGACCTTCTGCAGATCTTGCCCTAAAGTAGTTTACAGTATATATAGAACGAGCCAGAGATCTGTCTCGCCAGCTCGTTCACCTTTGTTACTCCTACACCTGTTCTTACTCTTGACCATTGGTACTAGCCATACCTCTGCTATATCTAGAGCTTTGCCTATAAGGCCAGCCCTTGATTGTCAATAGAACTATTGTCAGAACATCGGTTTGACGTGCATCCTCGCTTCTCTCTATTATCGCTCTCAACCACTCAGTCATTGTCTCGACACTGGCTAAGTTCTACACAGGACTAGCAGTGTTCTACCTTGACTTTATGTTAAGAGCCGACTCATAACACATGGCATATGATTACAAATCATATGACGCGTGGTCTATGACCAACGGATATGACCAATACCCGGTGACCGACCCCTTGCCTTCACCAACAGACATTGAGTTCTATTTCTATTCTTATCTTCTTCTGATCAACGATCGACTTGACATCATTTGATATGACCGTTACCACCGCGCTTCTTGATCATAGAAGCCTACCCTAAACCATTGTGCCTGATTGATCGTTGATCCCTTTCTATTGTTAGTACACAGGTCTCCCATTCGACAGAACCATCGTTCCTGGCCCTGTTCCTGGTACCTCGATTACCGATCACGATCGTTTACCTCGGTACCTTAAGAAGCACAGACCTTCTGTCGATCCTGCCCTATACTTACTTACAGTATATATGGAACGAGCATAATGACTGGAGTCCTTAGCTCGTTCACCTTTGTTAAACGTACCCGTTCTTACTTGACCTCTGGTACTAGCCATACCTTTGCTACACCTTGCGCTTTGCCTATAGGCCAGCCTCGGTTGTCAATAGAACTATCGTTATCTTACATCGGTTTGACGAGTGTCTCGTCTCTATTCTATCGTCGCTCTCAACCGCTCAGTCATCGTTTCGACACTGGCAGCCTTCTACACAGGCTTAGCAGTGTTCTACCTCGACTTTAGCAGACAGCACATCTACTGCAACCCGAACCCGCACCAGGTCGTACCCTCACATCTGTGGAACGACCTTTGTGTCTGTTTGGAGTCTAAGTACTATCACGAAGCCCTCGTACATCCAGAGTTACGCACCAAGTTAGCCGCTGGTGTATTCATCGGACGCACGTGGGTATTGTTAGGACCGCGTCCTAACACGTGCTTCGCACGTGGACAGAGGGGCTGGTCAAGTGGTTCGCTAATGACTCTGACTCGGATTGGGACTGCTGACTCATCGCCATTGACATGCTGACGCATGAACTCTTACTTATGATTCCTGACCCTTGATGCGGACAGACTCTTGTTCCTGACCTGGTTCCTGGTTCCTGATTGCTAATGATGTGGACAGACATTCGCTTATTGATGTGGACAGACATTTGCAATTATGTACTATACTTAGATCGGAGGTGCCTTAGCTTACAGATCTCGATCGTTGACTTCGGTACCTTAGAAGCGCACGGACCTGATCGAGATCCGGCCCTAGATACTTCTTTGTATATATAGCCGAGATGAGCTTCTTAGAAGCCTCAGCTCGTTCACCTGTAATACACTCGATCTCTGCACTGCGCCAAGCGTCTGGTTACCTTCCTAACCCACGCTTCTGCGATCTCTGTCAGATCTGAGCTTTGACTTTACACGGTCTGACGAAGCCACGGAGTTCTCTGCCTCGTCTCCCTTCGGACCGCTCTCTCTATTCACCCACTACTACACAGGACTCGCCGCGTATCGAGTCCTCAGCTGGTCTCCTCCCAGCGTCATCTGTTGGACAGGCGAGGATTCTCCGATTCCTCCGCATCACAAAGAAGACCTCGAAGACCATCTGCTTCTCATCTTCCAAGAGAAGGCAGACAGTGATCCCGAATTCCTACAGAGGATCCAAAGACGATCAATCGTCTTTATCCCTTGGAATTTGCGGTTGTACGACTCAGTCGAAGTTTAGCCTAGGGATCCCCTTCGTGCTTATAGCACGTGATAGGTCTCCGACCTAACACTTGAACGAGCTCTTTCATCCCTACCCTATTCAAACTGGATCAACTAGACGCTCAACAAAGACTCACCTTATTCAACTCGTTGAATAACATTTTAGCACTCGCAGGAAGGGCTAACCAAGCAGGACCCTATCCAGGAAGGACTTTAGGAACCGCTGAAGTAGCACGGCACAGGAACCCGACCAAAGTATACTTGGGAGTAGCCACGTTCAGGCTACAACAGGAAAAAGAAATCTATATAGACTTCAAACAAACTGGATATAGATTTTCCGGGATTTGCTTCATTAGCGAACCCAAAACGATATTCTCCCTCACGGACAACGGAGAACCCGAAGTCATCAGGACAAAGCATTCGGTCGAAATCCACGACGGAAGACCAGACAACTTCCCCACCCCTTTTATCGCCGATCTCAGAAGACCGGGCACATGGCGCGCAATTGTCCTTCACGCCCCAAACAGAACTTCCGCGGCAGATTCCAGCCTAAGCGCCGAATGGTGCGCTACATAGAAGAAGAAGACGAAGACGAAGAACAGGAAGAAGGAAAGAACCGCGTCGCCCACATCCAACAAATGATGATGGGCCTCAGCGTTGAAGAAGTTGAGGAAGTTCGAGCCTTTAGTGACTCGAAGAATTTTTAAAGGCTCTCCCATCGGCAGCGGATGCGGAGAGAAGGATTCTTGCAGGAAATAGGTACGCTCCTCTGGCCAGTAAAGTCGCTGACCAAGAGCATGGACATCCAGATATATTGTATCTTTCGGAAATGAAAACACATGGTGCACCATCACTCCGAATCGAGACAATGCTCATAGGCAAGAACAGAAAAGCTGCAACCCAAGCCCTCGTAGATAGCGGGGCCACAGGAATATTTATGCATCCCAGATTTGTCGAGACGCATCAAATCAAACACAGAAGACCCCCAATCCGATTCCGGTCAACACGGTACAGAACACCGAATTTAAAGGAGGACCATCACCAAGTACGCCGAACTCAAACTAAAAGTTCTAGGCGAAGAAGGAGGGTCGCATACGGAATCAGCAAGATTCTACATCGCAGAAATAGGGAAGGAAGATGTCATCCTAGGAACCGACTGGTTGTTGGAACACAACCCAGAAGTCGACTGGCATGCCTACGGACTACACTTCACACGATGCCCACCCTCCTGCCTAATACAAGGAGGGCCGGTAACAGCCAAGAAGGCCACAAGGAGAACGGGAAAAACGAACCCAAGTATACGGCGTCTGGAAACAGAGTCGAGAACAAACGACTACTCAATCCCCGCGCAAAAGCCAGGAAAAGGCAAGAAAGGCCGGAAAGTGGGAAACACTACAGTACCACATCCGCGGACAATACCTGAACGTCCGGAGTTCACAACTCAAAGGTTGAATGCAGAACGTCTGAAAGCCCGAGCCAGAAATTACAAGGCTCCGACATGGGCTGAAGAAGACGCTCAAGAGGATGGCGACGGTCTTCCGGCGCTCCCCTCTACGGAAATCGAAGAAGACGGAGTCTACTGGTTAGATGCCTGAATACGGGAACTTTACAGGCACTGAATTATACAACGACTCCGAAGAAGGCATGGATATCCATCGCGCCGAAACCATGGAACCCTCATACGCCAATACACCGGCTCAGGGAAGTTTCACCAGTTCGTCCAAAACTGGAAACAAACAAAGCACACCAACTCGCAACGACTTGCGGAAGAAGCAGCTAAAGGAAAACCAGAACTATCCTTCGAAGAAATAGTACCAAGGAATACTGGGATTATCGGAAGGTTTTCGAAGGTCGAAAGAAGGGACAGCTACCACCCTCCGACCCTGGGATCACAAGATCGAGATCAAAGAAGGAATGGAACACTCGCTCCGACCCAAGTTGTATAGTCTCAGCCCAGCGGAACAAATGGAACTCAAGAAGTTCATAGACGAAAACCTCAAGAAAGGATTCATTCGGGAATCCAAGTCGCACATGGCATCTCCTTTTTCTTCATCAAAAAGAAGAACGGAAAGTTACGACCAGTAATGGACTATCGGAAACTCAACGAAATCACCGTCAAAAAAAGTACCCTTGCCGATGATTCAAGAATTACTAGACCTATTAGCCGAGGCCATATACTTTTCACTAATGGACGTCGATACAGGATATAACAACGTACTCATGGCAGAAGGAAGCGAAAAACTAGCCGCGTTCGTCACCAATCTAGGAATGTACGAACCCCTGGTCATGTTCTTTGGATTAACCAACTCGCCGGCAACATTCCAAACAATGATGAACACCTTGTTCAAAGATCTCATCTACGCCGGAAAAGTGCTATCTATATGGACGACATCCTCGTATTCTCCAAAACCATGGACGAACACGTAGCAACGGTACGGAAGGTATTGCAGATCCTACAAGATAATGATCTGTACCTGCAACCGTCGAAATGCCACTTCCACAAAAAGAAAATCGACTATCTCGGATACGTTATATCACACGGACATCTGGAAATGGACCCCATCAAGGTCGCCGGCATCATGGAATGGCCCACCCTGGAAAGGTCAAAGAAGTACAATCATTTTTAGGTTTCTGCAATTTCTATCGCAGATTTATCAAGGACTACTCAAAAATAGCACGACCGCTATTCGAGTTAACACAAAAGGAACGCACCTGGGATTGGACACCAGCATGCGAAGAAGCGTTTCAAACGCTGAAACGAATATTTACAGAATCTCCGGTACTGGTTATGCCGGATACAAGGAACCCTTCCGCATCGAATGCGATGCCTCGGATTCGCCACAGGAGCAGTATTATCACAAGTCGCCAAGGACGGAAAATGGCACCCATGTGCCTATGTTTCCAAGTCGCTCTCACCAACCGAACGCAACTACCCAATCTATGATAAAGAGTTGCTAGCGGTGGTTCGAGCGTTTGAAGCCTGGCGACACTATTTGGAAGGCGCCGACCACCCGGTAGACGTCTGGACGGACCACAAGAACCTCGAATGGTTCAGATCTAGTCAAAAGCTGAACCGTCGGCAAGCAAGATGGTCACTCTACCTCTCGCGTTTCGACTACAAATTAACGCACAAGGCGGGAGTCACTAATAAATCCGACGGTCTGTCACGGCGTCCAGACCATAAAAAGGGGGTGGAATTTGACAATTCAGGCGAAACACTCTTGGAACCGAAACTTTTCAATAAAGAATTCGACAGCTCAAGCGAAACACTCGTAGGAATAAATGATTCAAGAAACTCTAGTGGAGGTCAACAGATCAAGACACAAGACGTGTGGGACCCCCATCAAATTCTTCATATCAGAGCCACAGGTCGCGGAGGAGTCACAATAATCGATGACGACCTTCGACAAGAATCATTGAAGAAAACAAGAAAGACGAATGGCTGCTAGAAACGCTAACCAAGGTCAAAGCTCTAGGACCTCGGAGCATGAAGAAAGGTCTACAGGAATGGAACGAAGAAGAAGGACTGGTCCTTCACAGAGGAAAAATATATGTTCCTCGAAACGAACAACTTCGTCAAGAAATCATTAGGCTCAACCATGACAACCTAGCAGCAGGACATCCAGGACAAAGAGGAACTCTAGCCTCAGTAGGACAAGAATTCACTGGCCAGGAATCTCGAACACGGTACATCAATACGTAGAAGGATGCGCGACATGTCAATCAACCAAGAACGACACGCACCCCACCATGGTACCATTACAACCCACGGAGATTCCGGACCGACCATTTGGAACAATAACCATGGACTTCATTACAGATCTACCTGAATCAAACGGATACGACTCGCTCACGTGGTCACCGACCGATTCACTAAAACTGCAGTAATAACCCCATGCAAGAAATCCATCGACTCGGATGGAACGGCCAAAATTCTACTAGAAAACACCTGGAGACGATATGGACTCCCCGATAAAATCATATCGGACAGAGGAACCCAATTCGCATCCAAAGTAGCGCAAGCTCTGCTTAAAGAACTAGGAATCAGATCGCCTTGAGCACAGCTTATCGCCCACAACAGACGGCGCCACCGAACGAATGAATCAAGAACTAGAACAGTACCTAAGAGCCTTTTGCAGCTCTTCACAGGACGATTGGGCAGGATTAATTCCTTATGCGGAATATGCCCACAACGCGCATCAACACTCAGCCACGCAGAAGTCACCATTTGAGCTTCTCCACGGTATCAACCACGGGCTTACCCAGCCATCATAGGAAACACGAATGTCCCCACCGCCGACGCTCGCCTCGAAGCTCTGCACCGCGCTAGGAAGGAAGCGCAAGCCAGCCTCGAAATTGCAGCCGAAGCCATGAGGATACAGCACGACCGTTATGGAACGGAACTGCCGCCTTTCAAGAAAGGAGATCAAGTATGGTTAGATGGGAAGAACATACACACCGATCACCCATCAGAGAAACTCAGGCCCAAACGCTTTGGACCCTTCGAAATCATTGACACGATAGGAACAGTCAATTTCAAGCTGAAGCTGCCCAACAGCTGGCAGCGTATTCACGACGTCTTCCACGCTAGTCGACTCACGCCCTACAAGGAGAACGAAGTCTACGGACCTAACTACCCTAAACCGGCCCCGGATCTGATCCAGGGGCAAGAAGAATTCGAAGTCGAAGCAGTCGTCGGAGCTAGACGCTTCGGACGATGGAAGACCCTCCAGTACCTGATCAAATGGAAGGGCTACCCTGAATCGGACAACTCTTGGGAAGCCGCGTCAAACGTCACTAATGCCAAGGAAGCCATTAACGACTTCTACCGGCGGCATCCTCGAGCAGTCAAGGGAATGGAAGCTTCCATTCTCGCCCTGGTGATCGAATTGGAGCACAACAGGGCAGTCGAAGAAGATCAGATCAAAAAGAAGCTCGAGAAGCATCCGATCGGAAAGAAGCTTCTCGCCACGGATTGGCTATCCCCTGATCATGGAAGCAATCGACAAGAGGATGATGCAGCTCAAGAAGCGACCCCTGGTTCCTCGATCAAAAGTGCCACCTGCGTCAATCAACGATCGAGAAGCCAAGCCGAAGAAGCCCAATATAGATCTCTCTCGATCAAAGCCTCAACAGAAGATCGGACAGCTCTAATTGGCGGTCACAAGCATACCAGGAGCTACAAAAGCAGACCAACCGAGGTTTGGCATGGCCAGGCAAACGGCTATGACCCCCTTCGACCCCACTCTAACTCAAGTGGCCATTTACACGATCATCGCGACTCTTGCTCTCACCGCCGTTTCCATTGCTATCGCTCTCGTCCTCGGTTCCCTTCACGCGGCCGCCACCATTGGCCTCTCTTCAGTATAAAAGACCCGCTGTTCGACAAGACATTCCCCAGCTCCCAGCTACATTTGAATGTCCTTAGCAGCAGTCCAACACTTCCTCGCTCACTCCCCCCGTTACATCCTCAGCAACCTCAGAATGACTTCCCCCTCCTCCATGTACACCTCGAACACCCCCTCCCCCAACCCTTCATCCTTCGCACCATCTCCCCGTCCCTGCCACCCCCACCCTACCTGTCGAAGACGACACCGACTCCGAACGCGGCCCGAGACCATCCCGGACGAGGCCATGCCCATCGAGAACCCCGTCAGACATCGCCATCACTCGCCTCCCGGAGCACATGATGGACGCACCTATCATCCCCAGGAGATCTTCGCCGTCCACGGCACCACCCTCGTCTTCGCATTCGTTGCCACACCCTCCCACGACCTCACCCAATACCGCGACCTCCGCACCAACAACAGCATCTACCACATCACGGTAGCTGGAGATGAGGCCCCCATTATCCTCAACCAACCCGGGCTCAGGGATACCAGGACCTTTTTCTTTTATTTACAGCAGATGATTTGGCGCAGGTCTATCAGGTGTTCGCAGGACCTCTCAACCTACAGCAGACCGTGTTCCTCAAAACGTAGCCATCTCGTCCTACAAACTAGGCGGTCTCATTAACCTCCCGCAACTGAGGAACGACATGATCAACTACAGGTTGGAGGACTCTACGCTAGCAGCTCAGTCCTGTTACAGCACACTCGGTACAGGCCTGGCTCGACACCCTCGACAAGATCAAATACAGGGACGACACCATTCGATGGTTCACTGCTCTGGGTTCAACGGCGCTCGCTAGAAATAGAAGAGTACATTCCTAAGGGACTCATCCCCACCCGACTCTTCCCTCTCAACAGCCGCGGAGTTCACACCGTCGCGTCATACTGGGCGATCGGGTATACCCCGGAAGACCACGTCAGGCCCTGGATCATGACCAAGCCCGTCTTGAACTGGAAGGTTTCATCGGGCCGGAACTCCTGACGACGGAGACTACGAACCCCGGATCAATCGGCACGAATCACCGATGGAAGAACCTCCTACGTCCCGAACGACGACGAGATCGGTCGGTTTCTACGGCCCACGAGCCCTACGACCCGGAACAAGTCGTCAGGGATCGCCAGGTACTTCGCCCGCTACCGGTACCACCCTCCTCACCCCCTGCTGTCTCCCCATCCCCTCCCATACTCGAAGGCGACGCCGCCCACCCTATCGTTGTCGACGAAGCCTCCCCCAGTCTCCGGCGCTACCTTTTGCGACAGAGTCCGAATGGCCCGCGGACGCTGCTGACTCCGAAGCTGTCTGGCCTAACCCGCCATCTGTCCCGCCTACTACTCCCTCCGACCCCGCCACTCGCCTCTGCTGGGAATGCGGTCGCGCCGGGCATCTCGTCGTGGGATGTCCAATCACGAGCGTTAGACAGAGAACGGACATTACGGCGCGCGGCTTTTACGCGACTATGACAGGCACCGGGAGCAGATGCGTCGCCTCGTCTGCAGATGGATCGAGCGGCTGAAGAATACGGGTATCACAAACAGTCGATGGAACACATGATCGACACCGCCAACTGGACCGGCTACCCTAACCGCATCATCCCCACCTTCGACGAGAAGCACCCTCGCGAACCTCCCGCCGTCGTCAACTCTCGCGTCAAGCGGAGAAGACTGGTGTAAAGAGGGGGGTAGTGTTAGGACCGCGTCCTAACACGTGCTTCGCACGTGGACAGGAGGGCTGGTCAAGTGGTTCGCTCATGACTCTGACTCTGGATGGATGCTGACTCATCACATTGACATGCTGACGCATGAACTCTTATTTCCTGACTTGATGTGACAGACTTTGGTTCCTGACCTGGTTCCTGGTTCCTGATTACTAATGATGTGGACAGACATTCGCTTATTGATGTGGACAGACATTTGCAATTATGTACTATACTTAGATCGGAGGTGCCTTAGCTTACAGATCTCGATCGTTGACTTCGGTACCTTAGAAGCGCACGGACCTGATCGAGATCCGGCCCTAGATACTTCTTTGTATATATAGACGAGATGAGCTTCTTAGAAGCCTCAGCTCGTTCACCTGTAATACACTCGATCTCTGCACTGCGCCAAGCGTCTGGTTACCTTCCTAACCCACGCTTCTGCGATCTCTGTCAGATCTGAGCTTTGACTTTACACGGTCTGACGAAGCCACGGAGTTCTCTGCCTCGTCTCCCTTCGACGCTCTCTCTATTCACCCACTACTACACAGGACTCGCCGCATATCGAGTCCTCAGCTGGTCTCCTCCCAGCGTCATCTGTTGGACAGGCGAGGATTCTCCGATTCCTCCGCATCACAAAGAAGACCTCGAAGATCATCTGCTTCTCATCTTCAAGAGAAGGCAGACAGTGATCCCGAATTCCTACAGAGGATCCAAAGACGATCAATCGTCTTTATCCCTTGGGATTTGCGGTTGTACGACTCAGTCGAAGTTTAGCCTAGGGATCCCCTTCGTGCTTATAGCACGTGATAGGTCTCCGACCTAACAGGTATATCACGTCCCTCAGTGACTTAGGAGCCTCGCGACACATCACGTGTAAAGACCGGGTCTTAACACTTGAACGAGCTCACCTGCCCTACCTCACTCTGGACCGACTCCCTCCTCGCATACAGAGATCAACGGAGCCATCACCTTCCATTTACACGAAGGAGATTTGCACCGATCACACACCCCTCTCCATTACCCTTGTAGCAGAACCACCGAGGTTATTAACGACGCGTTAAACGAAATCACCGACGGTTTGTTCAGACCGCTACTTCACCAACCTCCATATCGACAGTTACTCGAAAGAGACGGATACGTCGTATTTCCCATCTCTATCCGGATCACACCAAGCTATTCGAACCTCGCCTCGCCAACGAGAAATGAACGTAGCCAAGACCCCGGAACCGGAACCCCGGACAGAATCGTTCCATTACCAGCATCCCACAGAGACTCCTACGAATGACCCAGAAGGGACGGGAGCTGGCGAACGTACACACGAGCCTTCGAAAAGGTCGCCATCCTAGCCAGAGCGGACGATCCAACGAAGAAGGCATGCTACCTGAGAGGACTCAAGAAGGAACTCGCCGTGCGAGTCCTCCAGGAAGGGATACCAGATCGATTCATAGACCTGGTAATCCAAACAAAGAAGCACGCGGAGTCAATGGAAGCAGAAGAAGAGCACAGAGCCTTCCAGGAACCCTATGAGCCAATCCTACCGTCACCTGGCAAAAAGAAAAGGAGACGCGAAGGTACTGACAACGATTGTTACCGTTGCAGTGAAACAGGACACTGGGCAAAGGACTGCCAAAAACAAGAAACCGAAGAAGACCTGGAAAGAAGGAATGCGCGGAAGAACCCCCGAGCGGAACCGATACCAAGAAGACAGACTAGCCAAAGCCTCGGAGATCCAGAATCTCTTGAAACAGTTCTCGGATAGGCGCCAGCCAACGCCTATTCCCACCAGCAATCGGTTCTCGCCAATCGCAGATCTATGCGAGGAGATCAAAGAAGAAATCGAACCACTCTTGATATCTTCGATCTCTCAGATCCAGACAGGCGCACCATCACTTCGGA
Organism: Heterobasidion parviporum; assembly: GCA_002994785.1. Taxonomy (NCBI): domain Eukaryota; kingdom Fungi; phylum Basidiomycota; class Agaricomycetes; order Russulales; family Bondarzewiaceae; genus Heterobasidion; species Heterobasidion parviporum. The sequence goes on from PDUQ01000060.1 coordinate 122,280, forward strand.
TCGAGATCGATCTCATAGGAAGAAATCGATCGAAACGAACCTCCGCACTAATCGACAGCGGAGCAACCGGCAACTTTATTAATCGCCGGTTTGTAGAGGAGCACAGCGTTGCAACCATCCCCACAGGACCCATCCCGGTCAACCATGTAGGAGGGGAGCCTCTAGGAAATAGGCCCATCACAGCGAGGGCAGATCTAGGAATCCGCATCCCCGGAGAGGACAGCGGAACACATCAAGAACGGACCTCACTATTTGTCACGGACATAGGAAAGGAGGACGTTATTCTAGGAACCGACTGGTTGTTGAAGCACAACCCAGAAGTCGACTGGCACGCCTACGGAGTACACCTTACGAGATGCCCACCCTCCTGCCTAATACAAGGAGGGCGGTGAAGGCTAGAAGAGCCTACAAAAAGAAAACAGGAACCGGATTCCCCACCCGAGGAAAATAGGGTAGAGACAGAGGGCTACCAACGGGACTATGCCATCCCACCACAGAAGACGGGAATACCAAGGAAAGGCCGGAAAGCGGGAAACACTACAGTACCGCATCCGCGGGCAATGCCTAAAAGTCCGGGGTTCGCAACCCGAAGGCTGAATGCGCACCTCATGCCCGAGCTAGACGTATGGACGATCCTACGTGGGCCGAGGAAGATGCAACAGAGGACGGTGGCGACTACCACGCGCTCTCCTCTACGAACCTGGACGAAGATGGAGTATATCGTCAGGTATTTGGAAACGGGAGCTCTAGAAGCACTGGAATTATACAACGACTCCGAAGAAGGAGTAGATATCCACAGAGCCGAAACCCAGGAAATGCCGCGCCCTAACAAGAGAGCGCGCGAAGAATTTAGGAAAAGTCGCAGCCATGGGGCAAGCGCGAAGACCCGATCGGGCCGGAAGCGAAAGGCGCTACTGGAAAACAGACCAAGCACACTAACTCACAGCGCTTAGCGGAAGAAGCCGCAAAGGGAAAGCCGGAGTTATCATTCGAGGAAATCGTGCCAAAGGAATACTGGGACTATAAAGAAGTATTCACCGGACGACCCAAAGGACAGCTCCACCGAAAAGACCGTGGGACCATCACATCGACATCAGGAGGGCAAAGAGCATTCGCTACGCCCCAAACTCTATAGCTTGAGCCCTGCGGAACAGGTCGAACTCAAGACGTTTATAGACGAAAATCTGGCCAAAGGATTTATTAGGGAATCAAAATCGCATATGGCGTCGCCTTCTTCTTTATCAAGAAGAAGAACGGAAAATTACGGCCAGTCATGGATTATCGCCGGTTAAACGAGATAACCATAAAAAACAAGTACCCCTTGCCGATAATCCAGGAACTTCTAGACCTATTGAAAGACGCGGAATACCTTTCACTCATGACGTCGATACAGGATTTAACAATGTTCTAGTGGACGAAAGGACGTCCACAAAGCAGCATTCCTAACGAACCTAGAATGTACGAACCCTCGTCATGTACTTCGGACTACGAATTCGCCGGCCACTTTTCAAACAATGATGAA